>SRZU01000059.1:0-230611 GCA_013183765.1 Fusarium xylarioides
ATGTTAGAAAAATCATAGAATTAGAAGGTGGGAATGAGTACAAAGAAGGCAGGGATAAATAGGCGTAAAAATCAAGATTTGCAAGTACCTGATCTTTTGCCCCACTTAGCGCCTTTTTTGAGTTGGCAAAGACTTTTGGTACGGACCTCCGTAGTCGATATGAGTTTTGATTGCATTTCAGGGTCTTTCAGCTTCAAAGAAGCAAATATGTCCACGTATACCATTACGAGTACTGCTGAACTGTCAATTATTGCAAAAGAAAGGAATTAGACGAAAACATCAGCCATCGCCAGACATGATACGATTTCCCACAGCTTCCATATCTAAGTGACATCCTTCACAAAATGCAGTGCAATTGGTCATCTCATCTTAAAGACCCGGCTGCCTCAAACCCTTCCCCGATCCGAACCCCGGTCCCGAGGCGCATGGTCCCGCCCAAACTTTCGATTCGATCTTCACAGATCATCGTACATGGCCCAAGATCGAGAGTATAACTGAGAACTTCAGGGTCCAGAACCACAGGACCTTCAAGACCCTGCACGATCAAGACTTATTTCGTGCAATTTTCTAGATCGGGAAATCTAACATTCTAAAGTCCTTAACTTCATATATCCATGACTGAACTGTTCATCTAGCCGTATCTTGCGGTTGAAACGCCTTGCATCCAGTGCATAACTTGTCCCTGCTGTTCCGTAACTTGCTGTTGAAAGCAACCCAAACGCCTCAAAATTCCGTAAGCTCATGCATGTCGTTATCTTCATGACCCGTACACTCAAACTCCCACCGATCTCTCCAAGTCGTCGTCTTTTTTGGGTTCCTCCCCATCGTCGCTCTCTCGGCTGACCACAATGAATGAAACAAAAACAACTGCAGCACCAACCCAATAGGTAAAACTCGAATATTGCTGATATTGCAATATCTCGCCAATCAAAGACAAGGGTATTGTGAGAGATAAGCCAACTGTCACCACAAGGGGTGTCGTCATGAGCAGAGCGAGGGCCCATGAAATATCGCTAATGAAGGAAGACACCGCATTGAACTGATCGTGTGTTAGTTTTCTGGTACCTCAGCGGAACCACAGAAACTTACAATAATGATGCCCCAAAGGGTGCTGCTAGGAGGTAGTTCAAACTGGTCACTGTTAGCTCAGTCACATCACGGCTCAGAACAAAACTCACCGGTTCTAAGCCCGTCCAATGCAAGATGAAGAAGATGGGCCAAAGGAGAACCACGTTGAAAACACCGACGAGCCCGAAAAACAGCTGCATATCGACCTTGTCCTCATTTGGGACCTTGCGCTTCATCACAGTCACATAAAGACCGTAAATCACGGCACTCAGAAGCGCCATCGAATCTCCAACCGCGATTTGCGTAGGTGACTTGTGCGGGAACGATCCTCTATCCTCATCGCTTTTGCCAGACAAATCCACAGTCGAGATAAGAATCACTCCTGCTAGGGAAGCTCCTACACCCAAGATTTTGGCTGTCGAGAACCGCTCGATTCCAAATATGGAGCAGAATATAAGAGTCCAGACACTACTCGTGGATGTCAGGATCGTAACGCTCGCGACGCTTGTGTATTCGAGACAAGCTGACGCAAAGTAGTTCGCTGAGAACCAAAGCATGCAGAACTCGAAGCTCAAAACAGCAGTCTCCTTGAACGTCAGCTTCTCTTCGGAGGTTGCGGTTTCGGTGCTTTCGTATCCTTGCGATATCAAGCGCTCGGTTGCCTGTTCGTCCTCGGTTTGATAGAGTGACTTCGTGTTTATTCTGCCATGCTTGTAATCGGACCATAGTTGCGTCGCATCGTGTCGCATTCCACTGATTCCATGCTTCCGTAAGTATTTGAAGAACTTGGGTATTAAGGAGATAGCGAATATCGAGGTGTTGAGGTAAACGATGAAGAAAGGCTTGTTGTAGGTTTGATCAGAGAACATGTACTAAAACAAATGTTAGCTTGAACTTGGAAGCTACTGTTTTGATGCTCCTACACTGGCGATGAAATTGTATAATGTCCATAGGAACACCGTCAGCAATAACAGCGCAAAGCCAAGGGTTCTTCTCGCAACACCGCCCAAGCCCAGTTTCGCCCTCAGCCCAGCTGGTGATCTTGATCTCGACTCTAGTAGCGGGCTCGAAGGTACTGCCACATCGTTCTCATCTTGTACATGCTGTCGCTCTTGCGAAAGCGATCCCTCATCTGATAAAGTCGACATAGCCGGTGCCATCTCTTATCTCCAATGCGAAATCAGTTTCCCCGGATGCGCGCAGCTGTGCGCGTCTCGGCCCGAGTCGCGATAAGCGAAGATGTTGGTGATGTCAGCGCAAGTGACCACTGCGGCTTTGAGAGTATTTCGATGGTTGTGTTTAGAAATGTGTGAGGAAGATAATATTAATATGGCCGCGGATGTCGGACGGTTATTGAATTCCAGGGTCTTGAGCACGCAATTAATCGAAGCGGGGATCTTGGTGACACTTTGGGGTAATCATTCGCAAGTTTAAGATAAGGGTTCTATTTTTGAGCCGGTATCGGGGGTGGTTTATTCCCACCAGTGAAAGCTATTCTGATGTCACCTATACCAACATCACATAGAGTTGACTCTAAGTCAGATCGACCTTTTTTAATTTTTAATTTTATATAATGGTTTGGATAACGACATTGAACTAGTGCATTGAAGATACTGGTCTCTAACAGAGTGTTTCCTGACATGCTTCAAGATATACGGAACTGGTGAACGCAAATTAAGGTAGCATTTGTATACAAAATTGAGCATAGATAAGTATGAAGGCGAAAGGTTCGACGGCCTATCCATTTCTTCAAATTACCAAAAGGGCCAAGCTCTTTGCTAGTAACGGCAGTAAAATATGTAGTGAATGTCGTGTATTTGTGAAGGAATATATAGGGTAATTTGAAAGGAACCAGCAGCAGTACTAGCAACAGGTAGACATAGGTATTGACCAAGTTCGAAGACCAATGATAGGAGCAGATTTAAAACATATAATTCTGTGATCTCAAAGTCAATGATTTGGTATATCTCTATTCAAGAATCATTCCTACTTATCTGGGGGTGTTGGCAGGGCGGTGATGCAGCAAACACCAAGGATAATTCAACATAACCCGACGGATGTATATAATTTCTCCCTTCTTCATTTCGGAAGGACCAATCAAGCAGCCTCCTCTTAGACTCCAAGCTGGATGTTTGCTATGAAACTGCATGTATCCGTTGTGCTTGTCCAAATACACCCAAGCTCCCGATTCACTGACCTGGGCTCCCAGTCATTTTCAACACTGTCAAGCTGCGCCAACAACTTACTTTCAAAGTTATCCAATCAAAGTCCTATCTTCTGCTATACCTATGCCTGTATTTCGGTTTAATGCATACCTTCTGCCTATTTCTTTGACTCATCACTGAACTTTGTTGATTTGTGGTTAAACAGTCGCACGAGTTAAAAGAACAATGACCGCCTGCTCCTAAAGCATTCATATCCCACGGGAAATCAGGAAAGCTCAAGAACTCCAAGACAATGACAAAGTGTAAAGAAACCCCCACGGAGAAAAAAAGCTCAACCTCGACACGATACCAGCCTTATATTACACGCAACATATCTCATCGTGTCTCTCGATTGAATAGAGTCAAGAGAACCTCGATGCTCTGCGTGCCGAAAGGAGACGAGATCCTGAGCTTTCCAGTTGACGAAGATCGCATGAACAGAATATGTCCTCCCTGGCGCCATTTCGAACTCCTGGGCGGACGCAAAAGGATGGCCGACACTAATGGCATTGACTTCGGGAATGAGAGGGCCAAGGACGCTCTCCGAATAGTCTTGGACATTGTCCACGGCAAAGAGGTGGTGAACTATGAAAATTTCAGCCCTCGCCTTCTATTCTACATTCTCGAAGTTCATGCCTGGTTGGGACATCCGCAAGCCACTTACAGCAGTTATATGGATCCAAAAGTGGTCGGAACTCAAGGAGCACCATTCTCTCCATTTTTTGACAAGGACGCCATCTCAAGGGGTATCTTTGGCATGGCAAGAAAGGATAAGTACTTGTACCGGGTGAAAGACTGGCTCCTTCTGGCTCTCGTCGCCGAAAAGCTAAGACTTGACGACATTATGCAATTGATCCTTGACAACTTATGCCTTTTCTGCAGAGCTGATGAGACGGAGCTGCCCGAAGAGGCAAGGGATTGCATCAAGGATAGGGATTGGGCCAGGATACAGGGCCTCAGACTTATTGGTAAGTGATATTCTTCCTTTTGCATCTTGAATGTTGAGCTAATTGTGCAACAGACAAGGCATTGCTGAACAAGCGTGAGTTTTATGTCAACAGAATCATCAAGGGGCTACGTCTTCTTTCCCACCAAGTTCTCTATATTGATGGAGGCATTCTTCCCACCGAAAATATCTTCAATACCTATCAAGATTATAGAGTTGCAGCATGTTCGCGCTGTCGATCGCTTTCGTCTGACGAATTTCAACGGGAACTCATCTCAGCGCGGTTATGGCCACTGTGCGCTGAGACTTACCAAGAGCGCGTCATCGATCTACTTCACGCAATCAGGGATATGGAAGAAAGGACCCTTGTTGGAAGAAACTGCAACCAGTTAACCCATCTTTACGATCACCTACGAAAGATGTGTACCGAACCGGAGAGTTAGGGGGGGAGTTAGGGAGATATTGGCCGCTGAACTGGGTTGGTGAATTGTCGTGGGCGACATGGTAAGGCGGGAAGGGAAAGATCGAATTGACGAAAAGCCATAAATTTGGAGTTGCTAGTTCGTAGCTTTTGCTAATTGATCGGTCATTAAGGCCAGCTTATGACGAGAACACCATGGCCTGGGGCTCCATACCCTTGCCTTCAGCCAAAACTCCCGCTTTTCTCAAGATGGATACCGTGTTCTGAACAACCTCAGCCTGAACACCCTCAGTCTTGGTAGGGAATTGGACAGTCTTGAGCCACTCTCGGGCATCAGGCTCTGTGTATCCGAGACTGCTTGAGATGTACGCGACAGCTTCTTCTTGATTGTCATTGAAGTGCTTGATACCCTGATCCAGCTTTCCAAAAAGGTCCTTGACACGGGCATCTAGACCATTCTGGGTGAGCTCCGTAGAAGCAACGATCTTCCAGCTGCTCCAGGGAGTGTAAATCTCGCCAACGCGGCGAATCTCACCAGAGTCGTAGAACTTCTTGGAGGTGAAATGCTCCCACATGAAGAAGTCGGCCTCGCCGCTATTGACGGCATTTAGAAGATTCTCAAAGTTGTTGAGAACAACTGTATCGGAGAAGGGCTTCTTTGCAGCGCCGGGGGTCAACCAGCCTTGCTGATCGGCTAGGACAAAGCCCATCACGTAACTTCCTGAGCCAATGCGAGAAACACCGATCTTGCCGCCCTTGAGGGAGTCAACAGAGGTGATCTCAGGTCGCTTTGCACCAGTAGAGATAGCCCAGCCTGTATACGTTAGTGACTATATCATGTTGATGGCGAAGAAGACTAACAAAGAGGTGTCTCGACATATGTGCCAACGAGACGATATCCGCCATCACCCTCAACACCCGCCTTGCCTAGACCCGCAATCCAGCCCTCAGTCAAACCAACAGCTACATCAATCTCACCAGCTCGAATAGCAGTGACCATGTGGCCGGTGCCTGAAGGGAAGGGAATCAGCTCCGCATCAAGACCAAAGTGCTTCTGAGCAAAATAGAGGGGAGTTGAGAAGTGCTCTGGCACGTAGCCAATACGAAGAGGAGAAGACATGACTGAGATGCTTGATCTATGAGCTTGAAGTGCCTAGATTGACCGTAATAGTCTATCGTATTTCGGGTGTCGTTGATTCTCAAAAGGAAGAGACCGGATCCGGGGAGACGGATGGTACGGATGCGGGGTTTGATACACGGCCCCGCCCGCAACGGTAGTTGACGGTCCTGCATAGACTTTCTATGCATCGCGGCATCTGCCATTATTCAAGCGGCATACCTAATTCATGATACCTTCCGATAAAATATCGATATCCATTTTAGATGTGACGCTTAGAACTTCGTTGGGCCCTTTGACTATTCTTGGTGTTTATGTGTAACAACTCAGTGCATAAAGAAGAGCATTAAAATCAATGCATAATACGGAGCCAATTCCGCCTCGGAAACAAATCGTGTAACGAGAAGAGTCCGATATAATACGCGTACCAGCACGATTCACGCCTAAGCCACGTAACAAAAACAGCACTACAGAGGCTCAGCGACCAAGAACAAGGGGTCGTCGGTGGCTTTCCAACCCCTGAAATCTCTGAAGCTGTAAGCCAAGAAGCTAAATCTGGGGGGATCTGATACTTGAAATAGCCTAGTCAAATTTCAAATTAGCTCAGCCTCCCTTGATTATTCTGACGTCTTCTCAGATTTCTTTTTCTTTTAAAACCAATTTCAGCCATCTTTGGCTTCATCTAGGCCAGATGGCATTGCTTTGAGTCTTTCCTTAGCCTTTCCTATCAACATGGCACCTCAGTATTATCCTGTTTCTAGCGACGATGTGGAGTTGGAATCTCATCTGGATGTGCCTCTGCTCGATCTCGAACCGCTAGAAGATGATGCAGTAAGCGATAACGAAAGCCTTCATTCTCATTCAGAACCGATCCCAAGTTATCGATTCTCGCGATGGGGCGTTCATTCGCCGAAAAGAATCGTCATTCTGATCGCTATCATCAAATTTGCTGTTGTTCTGAGCGGAATGTTGTTGCTTTTGCCGACTGTGCGTTTGATTGAGGATATGTTTTGCCATATACACTACCAGGATACCTCTACGGACATCATCGATGAGATGAAGTGCAAGGTTGATGAGGTTCAATCTCAACTTGGATACTTGTATGGCTGGAACAGTCTCATTACATCTATTGTTGGTGAGTGGCACCCCAAACGAACATCTTACCCAATATTCAGTGTCTAACATTTCCCAGGTCTTGTGGTGGCCTTTCCTTATGGAATGATGTCCGACAAGATTGGCCGTAAACCCACTGTGATGTTGGCATGGTCTGGCATTGCCGTGTGCTTTCTTTTTGCTCCTTTCAGCATGAAGGCGTTTCAAGGCGAGCTTCGAGAAAAGCCCTATCTTTTGATCATGGGAGGTTTCTTTCAGATATTCGGCGGTGGCATTCCGGTAATGTTCTCTACCCTCTATTCGATCGCAGCCGATGTCAGTTCGGAGGAAGACAAGTAAGTGGACATGATTTCATTCTCTACGGGCATATCCTAATATCACTTCTAGAGCCAAGCATTTCCTGTGGCTTACGTTTGGTGCGACTTTGGGAGGTATTTCAGGGCCTATCATTGCAGGCATCCTAATGAACAAGTACGGACCTTGGGTTCCCGTCTACTTGGTCTTTGCCACTGTTCCCATCATCATAGGCATTCTCTGTCTGCTTCCTGAAACCTTGACTATCAACCTCAAACACCAGAAAGCTCAGGCGGGCAAAAGCGCACCAACCACCCTCAAGGGGCATATTTCACATGCTATCAAAGACCTCAAACATTCAGTTGGCATGCTCAAGGACCCAAGTGTTCTCATGATCATGGTGACATTCTTCGTGACGAATGCACGGTTTACGGCTTACACGACAACCCTGGGCCAATATATCAGCAAGCATTTCAAGTGGAAGATGGCTGAAGTGAGCTTGATTCTGTCTCCTTTGGGAATTCTAAATCTCATCATCCTCGCTGGGTTACCCAAGGTATCGGAGATTCTGGTGTCCCCTCGATTTCGAATGTCGGCGTTTGGCAAAGATTTATTCTTGACGCGAATTTCGACCGGAATACTCGCCTTTGCAGCCTTTTGGCAAGGCATCAGCCATAATGCTGTCATGTTTCTTTTTGGTCTCTTCATTGGGACGTTTGGCGCGGCTGACAGTCCTCTGGCTCGCGCAACAGTTACACACTACGTGTTACCTGAGTATACTGCCCGACTGTATGCCTTGATAGGTATGATAGAGGTGATAGGGTCATTTATTGGAGGACCCGTCTTGGCTTGGTTCTTTGACCAGGGTCTGAAGCGAAAAGGAATCTGGATCGGACTGCCTTGGTTTTACATCTCGTTCCTATGTGGTCTGTCTTGGATTGCGCTTTTCTTCGTTAAACCACCGAAGAAGCGATCGAGAGAAGATCCAACAGACAGCGATGGTTACGAAGAAGATGATTATATGCCGGATGATCCATTGCGACTTCAGTAGTTGAAGGTTAGACGAGCGACAAGCAATAATCTGAGCATTTACTGGATATGCCAGATTTAAGAAACATATTCATATGCTATCTAAACTGAAAGATACCCAAATAGAATGCTTTCATTTTGTGACTTCTATGTAGTACTTTATGGCAGCGCGCTGTAGTTGAGAGGAAGAATACTCTTCCGATATACGGATACATCTATCTAGTCGCGATATGCTTATCAGTTACCTTCCGAATAAGGCCATGCTTAAGGGACTTTTGTAAGTCGACCAGCAAATGAAAGATGTCAGCCGAACTCGCAAAGGAAATCGTCCCAACAAGGATTTTGATCCGTCTCCTCATTTTAACGGACTCTATTCGTCCGAGATGCTCATTATTTTGCGGCGTGCTGACCGATGCTGCCAAAATCGAGTCTCGAATGCGGCACGACCTTTTTTGCTATAGGAATGTTCGCTTGGCCAAGTTACAAAATTGCATCAAATTCGTTCTGGATTATCTGTAGTGGTTGCAGAGTAACCATAATTGCGTACGACTTATAGGATCGGGGCAATCGGAGCTGATGCATGCATGAGCAGGGTACTACCACGCCATCGGGTCCACGGGTGTAAGGTCTCAGGGACGTCAACTCCATTTATATTTCCCTTGGCTTGCAACCTTCTGCATCCCAAGAGGCCAAGAAACACTCAAGCTTGGCCTTCTCTTGGACTGTAGGCTTTTGGTGACAGCTTTGGCCGTTATGGACGGCTACAACTCCACGGCCTGTGGCGATAGCCTCTTTGGGCCCAGCGTATGGACTGAGGGTTGTCGCGGTGGATTTGATTTCATCTGTGAGTACATCAGAGAACTTGAAGTAGGCAATTGACTAACTGTGTATCAGTATCTTTCCAAGAGAGTATCCTCAGTATCCTTCCATCTGCTCTTTTTCTTGCAATTGCCGGCCCACGAGCCTTCTACCTCTTTAGAAGTCCAGACAAGACCAAGCGTCACGCGACATATACACCAAAGCTGGTAAGAACGTTCTTCACTGTCTCTCTTTATTATTATTCTTTGGGGCTAAACAAAACAGTCAGATCACATCCGCTATATATGCTGTCTTACAGGTGGTTTTTGTTGGCTCTGGTTCCATCCGCCAAGAAGCTCAATACTCGCTTCTCACTAGCTGCGGCTATTCTCAATCTCTTCGCAGCTTTCGCCATTCTTTTGTTGGCTCACGTCGAACATGTCAAGTCTGTTCGACCATCACTCATACTGACTGCATATTTGTTTGTTTCGCTTCTATTCGACGCCGCTCGACTTCGCACAGAATGGCTCATGTCACTGAACATTGCGTATGCCGCAACTCTTTCGACATCGACAATCTTTAAATTGGCGTTGCTTGTACTAGAAACAGTAGAGAAACGCAGGATATTGATATCAACTGAAAAGACAATTTCAAAAGAGAGCACAAGTGGCCCCTTTAGCCGTGGGTTCTTTGTTTGGTTGAACTCACTGCTCATCTCAGGCTGGGCCACTGTTCTGACAAACAATGACCTGCCCACCATCTACGAGAAGCTATCGTCAGAGAAGCTCGCAGTTCGTTTCGGAAAATCATGGAAGAAAGGTATGATAGCACAACAAGATGAGGTGACCACTTCTAATGTAGGATTCCAGCCACTTCGAAGAGCAAGAAACCTTCTCTATTTCTGACAACCGTGACCGTTTTGAGATGGGAGCTTCTTGGTATAATACCACCCCGCGTTGGAATGATCGCCTTGAGCATCTCCCAGCCCTTTCTTGTCAGCAACGCACTGCGATTTCTCACGATGCCCGAGTCTGACGCGACACTGAACTTGGGTTATGGTCTGATAGGTGCATTCGCCTTCGTTTTTATCGGCTCTGCGGTATGATCACACCAGGCGACGGAAGTGACCCAAGCTAACATTATATAGCTACTCACGGCTTGGTACGAGCATCTGACTTTCAGAGCTGGCGCCATGGTCAGAGGGGAGCTTATGACCTTGGTTTACAGCAAGATGATGAAACTTCCTACCGACGACCTCGGCGAGTCTTCAGCTGTCACACTCATGGGAAATGATGTGGAAACCCTGATTGAGAAACTTCACATGCTCTTGGTTGAATCCTGGGCGAATACTCTCACAGTTGGTATTGCTATGTACCTGCTGGCGGCACAACTTGGCGCTGTTTGTGTTGCTCCTATTGTCACAGCAATCAGTGAGTAATTCTGTCCTCTCGACCAATACATTCTAACTGTGTAGTCTGCCTCCTCCTTACGGGTTCTATTGGCAAGATGATGGTCGCCCGCCAGATCAAATATCAGAAGGCCACTCAGGACCGCATTAATCTTACTTCTGAGGTTCTTGGCTCAATGAAACCAGTCAAGATGCTTGGACTGTCGGAAAGATTCAGCAGCCTCATTTCACAGAAACGAGATGACGAGATCAAAGCAAGTAAACATTACCGCGTGATTAATGTTTATCTGAACTGTATCAGTGAGTGGCTCTGGCCTAGCAGATATCCTCTTTGCTCACCCTTTTAGCAAATTGCAATATAGGAATGACTGAAGCGATCACCTTCGGCGCATATGCCCTTGCAGCAAAGTTCGGAAACGGCGAACCATTCTCTGCAGCCCAAGCTATCACAGCATTGTCTATCTTGGGTGTCATGATGGACCCTCTATCGCATCTTCTTGGTAGTATCCCAGGATCTTTCTCAGTCTTTGGATGCTTCAGAAGAATGGAGGATTTCCTCAATTTGGAAGAGAGGATTGACCGCCGCCAAGTCAATGGCCGCTCCAAGGACACCTCTAGATCATCTGCTGAGAGCTCGCAACCCTTCCAAGAAACCATCGAGGCGACTCCGTTGAAAGCCATTCCGGTCGGAGCCGATGGAACTCGAATCGTCATAGAGGATGGTAACTTCCACTGGGGCGAGAAGGCTGTTCTTCAAGACATCAACACAACTTTCCCCTGTCACAAGAATGGATCACTTACCATGCTTGTCGGTCCAGTCGGTTCCGGTAAATCGAGTCTGCTGAAGGCTATTGTGGGCGAAACAACGTCTTCTATGGGTAATGTGTCTCTGAATACATCCGAAGTCGCATTTTGCGACCAGACTCCCTGGGTCATGAATGCGACCATCCGTGCCAACATCATCGCAGAATCCAAGGGATACGACAGCGCCTGGTTTGAGACAGTCGTCAATGCCTGCGACCTGACCATTGACTTGGGACGGCTTCCTGAAGGAGACCTTACCCAGGTTGGCGAGCAAGGAGTCAAGTTGAGCGGTGGACAGAAGCAACGAATTGCTATAGCTCGTGCCCTATACTCTAGGAAACCTGTGGCCATATTTGATGATGTGTTTAGTGGGCTCGACAAGGTGACTGAGCAGATCATCTTTACTCGTGTCTTTGGAAAGGATGGCCTTCTTCGAAAGAATGGCACTACTGTTATTTTGGCTACGCATGCAGGTACGTTGTTACTGATGAATCATACTTCAGTCTTTTGACGTCCGTCTAGTGAACAGACTCCCCGAGTCTGACTTTGTTGTCGTCCTCGAAAAGGGTGGGAGACTCGTTGAGCAAGGAACTTACAATGAGCTGCGATCCGGAAATGGTTATATCCATGAACTTGACATTTCGAGCCACGACGATCACGATGACCAACCTTCTACCGAGACAAAACCTGCAGAGAAGAGTGAGAAGACCAACAGCAAGGACGCGATTGAAGATGAGCCGACTGAAGTGCCGAGTGATCGAAGCGTGTTTATGTACTACTTCAACGCCAACGGGATACACAACATGCTCACCCAGATACTTCTTATCGCCAGTGCAGGGGTTATCACATCCTTTCGATGTAAGTTTTCTATTCAGAAAGTCTACACACCTCTAACCTGTGACAGATGTTTGGGTTACTTGGTGGGGTGATGGAAAAGGCCGTGACAGCAGAGATATTGGCTACTGGCTCAGCATATATACCGTCCTATCTGCTTTCGAGGGCATTCTTATTACGCTTGCCATTGCGTGGGTTAAACTGACTCTGAAAAAGAGACTTTTGCTGACAGGAACTCAGGATGTTCCTTTTAGTTTGCGCACCCGTCAGTGGAAAACTGCTTCATTCACGACTCTTGAACGCTGCTATGGGCGCTCCTCTATCCTTCCTTCACAACAGCGCGGCGGGATCATTGATCAACAGATTCAGTCAAGATTTGCGCCATGTTGACATTATCCTCCCTATGGCCTTTTCCATCTTCCTCTTCGGTGAGATATATCTATACATCAGGGTTGATGTAAGCTAATATCCATCATAGAGGTTGCTGCATGCTTCGGTGCTGCTGGTCTTGCTATGGCAGCTGTCAGCTGGTTTGCCATCTCGATTCCATTTGTGATCGTTGTGCTTGTCCTCATCCAGCGTTTCTATGTCCGAACATCCAAACAGCTCCGTCTTCTGGAGTAAGATAAGCATACTCTTGGTTGTTTGAAATGTGCTGACTCACAGTTTAGAATCGAACACAAGGCGCCGCTGTTCTCGCATTTCCTCGAGACCATAGACGGACTCGCCACAATTCGAGCCTTCGGTTGGATTCAACCGTACACTGACAAGGCTCTGAGTCGAATTGATGATGCCCAGAAACCAGCGTATCTTCTCAACTGTATTCAACGATGGCTGACTCTGGTTCTTGATATGGTGGTAGCATTCTTGACGATAATTCTTGTTGTTTTTGCTGTAACCCTGCGCGAGAAGATTGACCCCTCGCTGTTGGGCATCGCACTGGTCAACATGATGCGGCTTGGCACTAACATGAAGGGCATAATTTTGAATTGGTCCCTCCTTGAGACATCACTGGGCGCTATTGCGCGCATTCGCATGTTCTGTTCTTCTGCGCCAAACGAACAAAAGTCAAACGAAGACAATGAGCCAGGGGAATTGTGGCCAAGACAAGGCAGTCTCGAAGTCAAGAATCTGGATGTTCAGTATGAGTAAGTGAGATCTCAACCAGAAAAGGCTTTGTCCAATGTGTTGACTGTATAGGCAAACTACTGAGCCTGTCCTACGAGGACTTTCGTTTAGCATCAAAGCCGGGCAAAAGCTTGGTCTTTGCGGTCGAAGTGGAAGTGGCAAGAGTTCTTTCGTCCAAGCCCTCCTTCGTATGGCAGAGATAGTCAATGGCCAGATCACTCTTGATGGGCAAGATATTTCGACGGTACCTAGATATTTGATCCGCCAGCGTTTGAGCTGCTTGACGCAGGATCCGTTTGTCTTTGGCGATACCATCCGAGCAAATCTAGACCCATGCAATACGGCGTCAGATGATGAGATCAGAAGCGCCCTCGAGCGAGTTGGTATCTGGTCTGTCATTGAAGCCAAGATCGACGACAATAAGGATCCCCTTGATGAGAAGATGGACGAGAACTTTTTGTCTCACGGTCAGCGCCAGCTTTTCTGTCTTGCAAGAGCGTTATTAAAGAGAAGTTCACTGCTCATCCTTGATGAGCCGACAAGCAGGTAAGTCATTTCATCAATCTTGAGCTTAACTTGCGTCTGACACCGTTTGTAGTGTCGATACACAAACAGACGCAAGGATGCAAGAGGTCATCCGTAATGAGTTCTCGGACTGTACGATTATCATGATCGCTCATCGCATTGATACACTGCTCGACTTTGACAAAGTTGCCGTGTTGGACAAGGGTTCTTTGGTTGAGTTTGGAGCGCCTCAAGAGTTGTTGAAAGACGAGGCTGGTTCATTTGCCAGATTGTATCGGGCGAATAAGGGGAGGAAGACTGAGGAGCAGTGAGTGTGTGACGCGTTTGTGGGCGGATTGTTTTCCACTGTAGCACTTCAGTCCTAATCCAGAGCCTGCTGTTGTGATCAATAATGTTTCGCGTCAGTGATTCTACTGGTTGAAGACAAACGATATAACTGAATCTCTGTCATGAACATGCACCAGATGAATCACGGCTTCTAGTGAAGAGAAAAGAATGGCAGTATAAGTTCATTCCCTCCCACCCATTCTGCCCTTCACTCCTTTACCGCACCACAAACTTAAATCTCAGCTACAGTCACTAAATCGGCTATAAAATGTGTCAAGGGGTCATCTTCTGGGCACGGTGCCCTGTCTGCCGCATTCGACACGAAGTATCGCGAGCATACCGCCCCATGTGCGAAGAAGCCGAGAACACAGACCTATGCACCTACGGCGCTTGTCTTTTAGGCGTCGACTGGGTATTCCGACAAATCAGTTCAACTGGATGGGGCTGGGATCGATATTGCAGAGAGTGCAGGCCTCGGCGTAGACGTATCTCACGTCTGAATAGGAGGCTCGACAGGACTGGAAGAGGGGTGAGGGTCCATAGAGTTATCTATGCGCCACCTGGGTTGAGCAGACAGAGTAACGAGGATTTGGAGACGATGCTGGAAGAGCAGTGAGATGCTATCCGATCGATAGGGTAGAGTGGCTTGTTCCAGACAGGGTTGATCAGGGGCTAGTTTGGATAGTGGCAACTGGGCGGCATCTTCAAAATATGACATGTCTGTTGCAAATTTCAATTCACAAATTAGATGATGTTATTGTTATAGACTTACGCAACATCATCACGATATGTTCTGGTATTATTCGTTCTTTTCGTGATAGATCATAGGACGTCTCATCTTCCTGTTCCTACGCTGTCACTGTTCTTTGTCTATACAATCGGTTGTGAGTCACAGATACATCGTAGCAGATACGAACAAAGGACTTATTCGCATTATGAGACAAAAATGTTCGGTTGGCTTTAGAACATTCACTCTCTTGAACTATTGATTATGGGGCTGCTCCCTCTCCAGTCAGTGATTGTTAATACTACTATATATTCATCCTCAAAGCCATTCTCCATTCAACCCTTTTCACAAATCTACAACCCCCAATCAACAATTGACAAAAAATAAAAGACCCGAGACTTTTCATCAATTGTTTTATCAACTCTTATCATCAATCAGTAATCAACAATCATGTGCTCAATCACAATCTGGTGTCGCAAGTGCACCGTCTGCCAACACGTCGATGAGATCGAATACTCCAACCATCAGGATGGCTGTGGATCCTGCGCTGTAGTTCGTACTACTCTGCCTGAACAGTCTCTCCAAGATGCAAACGAGAACTACCGCTGTCGAGGCTGTCGATCCAGACAGGCTTATGAGAGTCAGCAACTCAACAACCGAATCATGAAAGTTCGCGGGGACAACAAGTATGGGTATTCCAGGTAAGCAAGTTTTCTAATAGAAAGTCAATTTAGGAAAGTAGATCATGTGATGGGATTGCCTTTTGGTGTATTATCGCGGACATAGTATCACTCCAATATAGTATCACAAGTTGCCTTTGAACACTGCTAATTCCACCATCGTGCAGTGACTGAGAATAACTCTAGAGATTTCCAGTGATTTACAGGCCCAATCTATGCCTAGTCACTGTCCCCAAGTGCAAACAGATTCATCATGGCCGCGCGTCAAGGCCATTTGTTCTCTGAACGACCTCGTCATCTCGTCTCTTTTCCAATCTTATATAGATAACTCATACCCTCAATTTTTCTTTTCCTATAGATATTATCAACCTGTCTATCCCTCGCGAGATCTCTCCTCCGGATCTTTCAACATATCTACCTACTTATACACCAACATGTGCCAAACGCTCGTCTTGTACAGAACCTGCGCGCACTGCGATGGCCAATTTCGCCTCTAGGAGACGGCGAAGTTGCTCCCAGATTGCGATGACTGCGGCACCTTTGGACGAGGGGCCTGCAACGACGGCGTTACTCTGGCGCTGGAGCCTCATGCCGATGACCCTTTTCGCACGTTTGTCTGCGATGACTGCGGGTTTTATAGACGGCGTCACCAAGCAATGCTCTGGTTCTCGCGCATGAGGCTGTGGCCTTAGATGAGAAGTTGCTGCGGAACGGGCACCTCTTGGGTTTGCATGGTTGACTTCAAGTCAATTCGTGGGAAAGACTCTCGACCAAGCAAATATTTTCATATGCGAAACATCGCAACACCTAAGATAAGGGCAGTGCCCGAGAGCATCTCAAAGCTGGCTTACCTATAGACTAACGACTAATCGGATGCTTTGAGCAACCTTGCACCTACATAAGGTAAGACAAAACATCTCATAAGATCCTCATATGCTGGTAGCTGACCGTCTACTTCATTTAGGGGGCTTTTGCCTTCGTTGAAGAGACACACAGATCGCAAGAATTTGATCAAGAACGTTTATCTTTGGACGGAATAATCCAGCTGCTGCATCAAGACCGAAGTTTTTATTGTCGCTTGAGAGATTGGTTAGAGGCTGTCAACTCGACTGGCCGGACTGGTCATGGCTAGAGGCCATACAAAATAGAACACTACCATAGAAATAGAGCCCTTTTTCCGATATCGGGTTTCCTAATACATTTTTTCTTCTTAGAATGAACCACTATCAATAGTTCCTGAGCCTATATTCCTTCTACTTAGTATATCTCTCCTTACACGAAACAAGCTATATACCATATCGTCACACAATGTAACTTATATATGTCAAGGTCGATGGAGCTCTACTCTTTGAATTTACCATAAACCTTTATAACTAGGTACTGTCACTTCCGTGATTCAAAAAGTCAACAATGGCCTAAGTTAGCAGTGAAACGGTTCATACTTGCACCTTTGTTCAGGTGATTTGGAGTTATACCACCGGTCAACCTCGTCGTCGTTTCCTTTCAGTTGCCTGATGTTTTGGGAAGCTATTGAATCCAGACCAGAAGTTATTGTTTGACTCGTTTTCGCGATCACGAAGTTAGGTTGGCCTGCTCACAATCTACCCTCAAAGTATTGCATGAACCGTATTCCTCTCTAAGCAGCATGCATAACGTTACGCCAGAGAAAGCTCAAAAACAGTTTGCAGTAGTTCATAAGTTCTATGTTATTTCCAACAATAGTATGATGGCAATGCTATTCCAAACGCGGACCAACGCCTTCAATGATTAATATACAGCTGGCAATCTGCCAGTCATGAAGCAACTCCCTAGCAGCAGCAATATTTATTTACCCCTTCCGCCCACGTAATTTTCCTTCTCTTACTCCTCATGAAGGCCCCGCATTATCGTAACATGTAAGAGAGATCCGGCAGATCTCGAAGAATATTGGCGACGATCTCGTCGTCTTTAAAGGACTCAACGACCGTTTTTGGTCGCGGAGGGACAGGTAGTGATACCGGCCGGGGCTTTTTAGGAGAGGCCATGTCTTTGAATGTGTCAACTGGCGTAGGAGCTTGTAGCTGTTGGCTTGCAAACATCCCATCTTCCTTTGGCCTAACTGGCTTGTTGGAACCATCGAGCAAACCCAAGCCCCATGAGTCCCATGTATTGACCTTGTTTGCTTGCTCGATTGGTGTTTTGGCCTTGTTTGATATGAGGTTTGCGGATGCAAGACTTGCCAAGGGCGACCGAGGTGTTCCCAAATCAAGTGTTGTGGATCTTGAATGATTGGGGATCAAGCTCTTCACAGGGGAAGCGGTCAAATCGACAGTAGTCGATCGAGAGTGGCTCGAAGCTATGCCTTGCAGCACTGAAATGTTCCAGGGGTCAGTGGGCGACTGGGCGTGATTAGGTGCAGAGCCTTGAGGAGGTAAAGGCAGAGCATCCGTAGAAGGTCGGCCGTTGGTCACTATTTCGGTTTGCGGTGCACTCTGGACTATGTCATCCAACGGACTTTGAGCTGTAATTGAGGGCTGACTGGTATGGTCTTTGATGTCATTCGAATTGGAATCCACAATCGCATCCATAGAAGTAAACCCGCCGTTTGTTTCAGCTGTGGGTGATGAAACCATGTCGCCCCAGTCATCATCATCGTCATCTTCGCCCCAGCCTGCGTTTGTTGGAGGTTGTGCTAAAGGGGATGTCGGTGCTTGCGATACCGATACCGGTCGGTTTGTTGATAGAAACGTGGGAGGGTTGAGTGGAGACTGTGGTTCCGAGATAGTAGGTGACGCTGGGAAATGTAAAGGTTGCGTTATAGAGATAGGTCGGTTCGTAGGTTTTAATGGTATAGGCTTGATAGGAGAAGGGGGCTCTTCGGTAATAGATGGCCTTGGAGGAGATGCTAAAGGAGGTGCTTTTGTCTTTGACACAGGGGATGTTTTCGTGGCCTCAACAGGAGACGTTTCAACCGATGACGTCGGCTCACTTGTGGTCGAAGTGCGAGGCGCAGAAGAGGGAGCAGCAACAGTTGGCGAAGGAATGGGGTTGCTACCCCATCCAAACGTTGCAGCTGTAGGGGACGCGACGGTTCCTTTGGAAGCTGCTGAAGCATGCCTCGAATGGTTCTTCCTCGCCAAAAGTTCAGAGATTGAGATCTCGTTGGATGGCGCCGATGAATCCCAGTTGAAGATCTTTGCACCAGCAGCACCACCTCTTCGGCCAAGAACAACACGGCCCGTGATCGAGTCTTCTTCCATCCATCGCCTCACAATTCTGATTGCCTTTTCACGCACCTGGGAGTTTCCCCAACCAACGCGAACATAATTTTCGTCGTCTCCCAAATTGTGCTTCCGCATCGAACCAGGTCTCGACATAAGATACCATGCTTTGCGCTCCGAGATAGAAGTGAAGCTATCGTCGATAATGACATCAGGAATCGGCTCCGGAGATGGGAAGCTCGTTTCGACTGACGGGAAGATATTATCAAGCTTTGTCATGTCAATTGCGAATGGTTCCGATGGTGGCTTTGGAGGAGCTAGTGCTGGTTCTTTCGATATCTCTTCATGGCTTGCCGTGTCAGTTGTTGCTGCTGTTGGCTGTTCTTTGGAAGCTTCAACTTCAAGTTGTTTAGCCTCGTCTTGCTGTGCCTCTTTCATTGGTGATTCGAAATCCGACCATGAGTCTGAGTCTGTCTGCCCTTGATCTTCATCTTTGAGTGACTCTGCAATTCCATTCTCCGCCACATCCTCGTCTTGATCTAGGGTTTCTTCAGACACGATCTCGACTTTCGCGTCTGGCTCCGGTTCAAGTTTCGACTTCTCTTGCACCTCTTCTCCCAGTCCATTTTCAAGTTTCTCATTCGACTCTGCCTTCAATTCCCCCTCCGCCTCGACCTTTGCCTGTAAGTCCTCTTCAATCCCATCTGGTTCGTCAAACTTCATGTCAATCGTGACATCCTGCACCGAAGCATTGTCCGACACCTTCTGCATGGATGGGTCAATGGGCGAAGCACTATGGCTGCTCTTTGCCATATCATCGAACATCTCCACCAACTCGGAAACCTTATTGGAAGATTGTCGCAAAGCAGGCGGTCTTGTTCCACGCTGCAAAGCTGGTCTAGGTACTCCACTCGGTGAATCCGGTCGGCCTTCATCTTCGATCGGTAAAGGACTTAAGCTCCTATTCGAAAGCGCCGGGTCTGGTTGCTGCCAGACATCTGCTGCGTTCTCTTTAAGTGACCGCGCGGGTGATGGTGTCCTCGTCGCAACACGCCCTAAAATCGGTCGCAGTCCTTCACCAAGACTAATCGCTGAATCTCCGTTATCTTCCTTTCGTAATCGTGCTGTATCAAACGTTGGCGAGCGTCCCCATGGATCCGGAGCCGGCGATGGCAACCTCGAACCAGCTGGACTACCCCCTATAGGGCGCAAGCCAGGACTTCTGCCCCAGCGTGGGCTGTTATCTTTACCCGCCTCGGCCCATCCGCCCCATGCATCATCATCTTCGTTCCATGGCGTATGAGCAGGCGAAACGCGCTGTGAAGTGCCCGAGTGGTCTGCAGTGAAGTGCGCATGTGGCGGCGGCGCGGGAAGGTCTATCTTCGGTGGCTCGTCGTTGGTCCAAGGGGAACCCCAGGGATCCTCCATGCTGGGCGAGCGCACATGTCGCGCTGCCGATGACAGGAGAATAAAGAGAGAGAAGTAATTCGAGCGAGTGATGTTATTGTGATCGAGTTATCATTGCGCGCGGTCGAAGGAATGTGCTGAGGTAGCTCAGAAGCTTAGAGTTCCGAGGCGCAAGAGGCAAGCTTTCGTAATCGCCTTAAAGAGGGTTCAATGATCGAGCGCCACGAACCGAATATATACAGATATAGTTTGACTCGTGGCTTAGAATCGGCACGAGGCGCTGAACTTAACGAGGTGTGGAATAAATCGTCAAGTTGTTTTGGTTTGGAGGAATGAGGAACAGTTCCAGAAACACGTCCACTATTATTCGTGGATCCTGAATCTTCAGGGGCGCGCGGTTCCCCCCAGGTTTCTAAATTGGCCCCGCAAGCTTCCGTCATCACCACCAGGAGCTCAGACAGAAATGAGACTCTTAGTGCTTTGAATTTCCAAAACAGTCACAAACGTTAACACAATGCAGTAATTGTTGCTAGATTGGTAATCTTTTCACCAACTAGAATAGTATGAGGGTATCTACTCCATGTCTATCGCATGCAATGTCAGATACCTCGACATCGTCCTGATGCTTTGCTGTAAAATTGTACATCAACCTCCTTTTTCCATCCCAATCAATTCCATGAAGCAATCCCAAGCAGACCTGTCACTCCGACGCTAATATTCAGCCAAAAAATTATCATGTCCTTCCGATTCTCCCAGTCAATACTCATGAAGCAATCTCATGTCCACTCTTCAGCGCCCACTCCTTGGAGCGTCCTTTACCGATCTTCTCTGCCACCAGCTCTACGGTATTCTTCACCTCAGTGCGCGACACGTCGTCCCGAAATTGATGGTAGAGGAAGTCGATAATTCCAACCTTGGACAAAGCTTTGTTGCTCAAAATAGCTCTCTTCACGTCATCAAGTAGCTCAGACTTGACTAGCTTTGGTGGATCACCACCAGTGTTGCCATTACTGCCTGTCAAAGCTGAAAAGGCATTGGCAGGCGTAGGAGGAGGGGGCATCTTGCTGCTACCGTCAGAGGCAGCTGTGGTTTTCGTAGGCTTGAGCGTCTTGTTCTTGACTTCAGGTTCCCAATATTCCGTTGAGAATGGATCAATGCCCCAGGTCTGCCGAAGTCCATCTGGAAATATGTCAGTAGATGCTCATTCCACTCAGGTCCAATTGAGACTTACCGTGCATGAACTCCATCCTGTGATCGTAGATAACCTGATTCGCCACTGTGCTTCCATTCTCAAAACAGATCCCGGTGCTGTCCGGCTCAATGGTGTTTGCAAAGATTCGTCGAGATAAACCAGCATCTTCCGAATCATCGAGAAACTCATCCATGTCATCTTCGTCGTCCATCTCCTCTTCATCATCGTCAACGTCGAGATCCTCCCCTTCTTCTTCCTCCTGCCACTCGGCTTCCGAATCATAGTCGTAGTCAAGAGGCAGTCGTCTTGCTGTTGGCGTTCGGGCTAGCTGGCTCATGTTGAGCCTTCCAAGTACGAATGGCTTGAAAGTCACTGTTCCATAGTAAGGAGGGCGCACGTCTTGTGAAAACGAAATCACCTTCATGGGCACCTTGGAAAGCTTCTGACGGGTGTCTCGCATGATCTTTTCGACATACTCAGGGCCCACGTTATCTGCCTTTTCTGTCTCTCTGAAGACTTGCTCCATGATGTGCTTAACTGGATGATGGAGTACGCCTCGTTTCTGAGGTTTGCTAGGCAAAGAAAAGAGTCGACCTGGATCGAACCGAGAAGGGTCCAACTCTCCAGCTCGTTGACCGCCGACGCATTCATCTAGGATCTTAGATTTAACCTCGCGTGTTTCGGTATCCATCTCAGGCCCAATATGGGCAATTCGTGTGTTATCCTTAATGAAAAAAGGCTTAAATATTTTCTCGTATTCGGTCTTTGGTAGGTTGCTCGCAGGTTTTGCTGGGCTAGGGTCTCCTGGCGTGGCATTTTTAGGTTGAATAATGTCGACATTCTTCTTAGGAGTGCTCGGAACCTTGAAAAAGGAGCCGAGTGTTCGTTGTTGTCGAACTTTCTTTTCCTCTTCCTCTTCCTTTCGCTTCTTCTCGTCGTCCTTACGTTTCTTTTCCTCTTCCTTTTGACGTCGTTTCTCGTCACGCTCTTTAGCTTTAGCTGCCTTCTCAGCTTCAGCCTTAAGTTTCTCAACTGCTTTGATAGCTGCTTTCTGTTCACGTTCTTCTTTGAGTCGAGCACTCTCCTTCTCCTTTTCTGCCTTCTGCCTGGCACTTTCCTTTTCCTTCTCGGCCCTTTCAGCAGGCGTCAATTTCTTTCTCTTTACCAGAGTGGTAGCAGGTTTCGATGTCGAATTGATAGTCGTCTGTGTGATTTGCGTCTTGGCTGGTGTTTGAGGAGACGGAGACAGGCGGGGAGGAGTGCTTGTACCAGGATCACTCAATTCCGATGAAGCTGGCGATGGGGCTCTTTCCCCAGATAAAGCTGAAGACAATGCTGCAGGCGATTAATATTTATCACAACTGATGCGTTTCCCAGACTTACCAAATTCTGCATTTGGTTGATCGGAAGCCAAAGGCGGCAACTTGATGTCTTCTGCAGTGTCTATTCCATCATTATTTCCCATGAACTCATCGTGACTTCTCTTACGGCCAGTAGCCTCAGATTCTTGAATGTTCGGTGAAAGTTCGTAGAGGGGCATGGTGCTTTATTGCGAGCTGTTCAGCTCGATTTCGATTCGCTCAAAGCGAAAAGGTTGTCGTGTCGTGCGAAATATGAAGGTGACGATCAGTAACGGTCTTGAGAAAGGTAGTGGTTAGGTATCGTGAGTAAGAAGAGATCATGCGATTAAAGGTCAATTAAAAAGAATTAAAACAAAGGCACAATCATTCCGTATGATAAAGCTTTGTTTGAAGCCTGAGGTTGTTTGGAAAGATGTGAATAATCTCTTGGGTAGGTGCACGAGATCCGCAGGTGGCATGAAGCAACCAAGTTGAAAGGGAAGCCTCCTCCCCAAAGGAGACCAAAGTTAATGGAAAGCGCGACCCGACGCGTCGATTTGGCGCCCTAATCTTTAAGTGGGCAATTAACAAACGCGCTGGAGAGGTGACAGGGAAGGCGCGGCTAAGCCTCGGCTAGCTGAGTTCCAGGGTCTCTGTGGCTGTGCCCCGCGTGGCAGCCTGAACGCCTCAAGCGCTTGCGGCTAACCTGGTATTTCAACGATCGACATGCCCATTTCGACAAATTGCCATCCACACCCAACATGGGGATCCCCAGTGATATCATTAAGGCCCTAATCGGTATCCAACATAAGCTTTTAATATAACATAACTGGTAGGTCTAAAGGTGAGGCTATCCCTAATTTAGGGCCTATTAGTAATAAAATATTAATTTTTTATAATTTTTACTTAATATTAAGTTATATAAGCTTAAAAGATATACCTTTTTTGCTATAAACTCCTTAGAGGAAGGTTATTAAGGGAATATAACCTAAAAGTTAATTTTTTAGTTAAAAAGTTAATAAAGTAATATAAAAGTCTAGATCTTTACTTTTACCTAGTTTATTAAATATAACTAAAAGGCTAATAAGGCTATATTAAGCTTATACTAAAACTTTTAAATTAGGCCTTTAAAAATAGATAATTTTAACTTTAATTGTAATAGTAATAAAGATTAAAATAATCTTAAGGATTTTCTATTTATATAAATACTTAAAGAGATTAATTAATTATAGTTAAATTAAGAAATACTATAAATACCTTATAATCCTATTCTAAGATATATTATTAACCTTAAAGGACTATTAATAGCTATAATAAAGGCTTAAAGACTGCTCTAGGGTAGCCTAGTAAGGTTCTTTAAGATCTTTAAGGTTTCTAAAGAGATCTTTAATAAATTAATTAAGTAATTAAGAGAAAATATAATATTAAAAGATATAAAATAGTAGACCTTAAAGTAGAAAGTTATAATATTTTTATATATAATTAATTAAAGTATATCTTAGTACCTTATAGTAAACTTCTTTAAGATAAGCTAAAGTATAATTTTAGTTATTTTTTTTAAGTTTATATATTAGCCTTAAAAGGTATCTAAGCATCTTTAAAGTCTATTATAATTTAAATATTACTTACCTTCTAGGCAGTAAAGCTTTATTAAGTTAATATTATTAAGTTAGCTGCCTTAATTATAGCCTAAACCTAACTGCACTTAAGCTAGCTAGAAAGCCTTGCTCTTTAGCTAGGCCAGATCTTCCTCTTGCAACCCACTTTAAATAATACTACGCTTTAATCATCTAATACGCAGTAAGTCATCCAACCCGCATACCTTCTAATTGCAGCTACTAATAATATCACAGCTATACCGTTATGATGCCTATTATCAGAAGAAGCCTACAGTTTAATCCTAACAAGCCTAATCCTAGCAAGCCTTATCTAACAGAAAGCTACAATGTAATATATAAGATTAACTAAGCTATTATTAATAAAGAAAACTATAACTAACTATGCAATAAGGCAATAGAAGTTATATATATCTAGGAGGAAATAGATAATACTAGCTGCATAAGGCTAGCAGCCTTCAGTTATAAGATCCTCTTGCTTATATACTGCCTCTACAGGCAAGACCCTCCTATTAAGAAGGCTTTCCTTATTAAGGAGCTAAAGGAACTAAATGAGCTAAAAGGGAAGTTGCTTAGAGGGATATATATATGCTATAAGGAGCTGGTATTCATTGATGCCCTTCGCGATGACATGTATAACGAGTGGTTTAAGGCCATCCAGGACCAGGTCCAGCGAGTACTGAAGAAGACCGAACTGCAGCTGCTGTGAAGACGAGGGGGACGGCGTACCGCGAAATCTGGGATGAGAGAGGGGTAATTGCAGGGTTCTATTAGAAGGAAAATGTATTAAGTTTTGTATAAGTTTAGGCGCCTAAAGTTAAAGACTATTAGCATTAGTAGTAATAGAAGGTAGAATTAATTATACTATATAGTATATAATTAGTTTATAATTATAAAGACTAGCTAAATATTAGTATACTATTAGTATAAATAGGAAAAGAAGAAGCTATATAATCTCTATTAATTGCATCTTAAGATTATTATTAAACTTACTTTTAGTTATATAAAAAGGAAGTTCTAGATCCTTTACTGTAAAATGCTAGAGTATTTTATATATAAATAGATTCTATTTATTTATATTTATATAAAGCTAATAAACTTTATTAGCAGCTATAAAGCTAATAAAGAGGCTAATAAAGAAGATAAGAAAGAAAGAGAAGTCTTAGAGAAGGTCAGAGATTAAGCAGATAAGTATATATAGTTAGAAAATGCCTTAACTTTAAGATTAACTATTATAAATAAGTAGTAAAAAGCTTATAAAGAATATTATATAGAAGTTAAGGAGGTTAACTAGCTTATTAGAAAGCTTAAAAATCTTAATAAGAGTAATTTCTCTCTTTAAAGGTAGTAGTAATAATAAGAGAAGAAGGTTATAGTATTTGTTAAGACCTGATATTATATAAAGGTCTTATTATATAACTAAGGAATATATTATGTTCTAGATAACTAATCAGGGCAAAATATATACTAAAATAATAAGAAAATTTAGGGCTTTCGATTAGTATGCTTACCTGAGCAAAATATGAAGAATTGAGCAAACTCCATATATTAAAGTTTTTCCTATAACTTTAAATATTTCTTATTAAGGAAATATCAGTAGGAAAGTCACGTGACCGGTGTCACGTGATGATTATATAATGAGGATTATGTATACGAGATTTTACCCCTCAGTTGGATAATTCATAACATACCACGAAAAACCCTATTTTCCTATTTAAGCTTTATAAGCATTCCAAAGCCTAGCGCCTTCCAAATTGGGTAAAAAGTATATCTTATTTTTCTCCGAATTTCGGCAGTTTTTGTGATAGTCTTTTCATTATCATTAAGACTACCCCTCTCTGGGAATCAAAATGCCCGCTCTTCTAGAGGTCTATATAAGACCTAGGTTTTCCCACTCAGGGAACTTCTTTTAACTTAGACACTCATCAACTTTTCTATTACATAATATATATCATTAAACTTAGAAAAAATCGCTCTTCTTAACAAATCTACTTTTATCTTAAAAATCCTACCTTATGCCTATCTACAACACAGTTACAACCTTTTTCCCTCCGACTTCTACAGCCTCTTCTGTACCTATTACAGTCATCTATCCTTCGACCTATATCGAATTCATAGGCTATTTTATTCAAGCCTTAACAGTATTAAAAAAGTAGCTAGCTAGGTAGAAAATAGGCTTTTTATTTCCCTTAAAAAGCTAATCTTATAAGTATCTTAAATGTAAGGTAATTATAAATCTTATAGCCTTATTTTAGAGGTTTAGTATTTTTAAAAGTAAAAGTTATAATATTATTAATTAATATTTAGTTTTCTTTAAATTCTTAAAGTAAACTTTTTTACTTTTAGGCTATTAACTAATATATCTATTATCTTCCTTTACTAATTATTTAATATTAAAATAAGTTAAAGTAATAATAGCCTCCTTATTAAGCTAAAGTGCTTAGATATTATAACCTTACCTCTTATTAGAGGCTACTGCATTTTTTTAAGTACCTGCTATAGTAATGCTAGTAGTAGGATTATAAGAGCTATATATTAATTTAGTAGCCTAACTACCTAGAATAACTTACCTTTATCTATAATAGAATTTCTTTATAAATTTAATATTTAAAAATCTATTAAAATTTAAAATTATTAATTTACTTTTAAATACTATAAATATTAAATTTAAATTTATTTAAAGTATATTTAATAGTTATAATAATACTAGTAAGTAATTAAAGCTATTTTAAGTGCCTAGCTTAATAATCTAATTTAAGTTAATATAACTTATAAAGCTAGCTTTTTCTTAGCCTTAATACTAATGCAGCTATATTACTATCTTAACCTATAATATAGCTTCTTTATAATGCTTTTTATTTTTTATTTTATAACCTTATAATACTAAATTAAATAATTTTTATTATTATATTTATTTCTATTAACTAGAAAATATATATTTTACTCTTTACTACTAATAACTCCTTTAAGAAACTGCTTATTTTTATATCTTCTTTTAAAGTTACCTCTAAAGCCTTTATAGTATATCTTTTAAATAGCCTTTCTTTAAACTTCTCCCTTAAACTATTATATCTTATTATATTATTTTAATAAAAAAATAACTAATCTTTAAATAGTTTAATCTTTTTATCTATTACTATATCTTTAAAATATTCTTTAATATTATAAATTATAGCTTTTATATCTATAGCCTTAAGTATATAATAAATTTAATAAGTAGTAAGTATAGTAATTAAGGTTTTACTAATATTTCCTAATTAACTATAACTTTTAAGAATATTTCTATATTATCTATTTATTAGTAGCAGTAGCATTTACTATAATAAGATAATAGAGGCATTATGCTTCTATTTTTATATTAATTCTATTATAGTAGCTTAACTAGAAGGCAGCCTTAATATACTTATTACTATATAGCTACTAAGAATAGTTACTTCTTTATCTTTATTCTCCTTATTATCTTTATTTTTATTATTACTTAAAATTTTAATTATAATTAAGGCTAATAACTCCTCTATATCTATAGCCTTAAGCTTAACCTTCTCCTTACCCTTAAAGGCTTACTTATAAAGCTAATAAAATTATAAACTATTAAGTTTAAAATACTTAGCTAGTATAATATATTTATTAATAAAGTATTTTTAAAGCTTATTACTTATAAGAATAGTATTAATATTATAATTATATAATATTTTTTTTTTTAAGTTTATATATTAGCCTTAAAAGGTATCTAAGCATCTTTAAAGTCTATTATAATTTAAACATTACTTGCCTCCTAGGCAGCAAAGCTTTATTAAGTTAATATTATTAAGTTAGCTGCCTCAATTACAGCCTAAACCTAACTGCACTCAAGCCAGCTAGAGAGCCTTACTTGCTCTTCAGCTGGGCCAGATCTTCCTCTTGCAACCCACTTCAAACATCTGTCGATCCCTGCAGCATACCACAGTTCAATCATCTAACACGCTTCGACAGTAAGTCATCTAACCCGCCTTCTGATCGCAGACGCTAACAACATCACAGCTACACCGTCACGATGCCTGTCCGAAGAAGCCTGCAACCAGCCCAAGATAACAGGGCATATCAGACAAGATGCTACCAAGAAGTAATCCCTATGATCAACCTATTTATCAACAGAGACGATCACGCTGACCTGCGTGATATGGCCATGGAAATCGGATTGACCTGGCAGCGCAAGGACGATGCCAGCCGCGTCAAGCGGGCGGCCTTTGGTTGCGAGGTCCTCAAGGTCACATGGCCTCACCACAGGTTGATCAAGAGAGGCTTCCTTGACAGCGAGATAAGGCAACTTAATGAGCTTGAAGGGAAGTTGCTTAGAGGGACAGATCTAACTATCAATGAAAGCGACTTCGTTATGGCTATTTGAGGCGGCTTGTACGACGAGTAGCTCGAGGCCATCCGAGGGCAGGCCAAAAGGGTGCTGGAGAAGACCGAGCTGCTGTGACGCGAAATGGATGAGAGAGGGGTAATCGCGGGGTTCTGTTGGAAGAAAAATGTATTGAGTTTTGTATAGGTTTAGGAGCCTAAAGTCAAAGACTGTTAGCGTTAGCGGCGATAGAGGGCAGAATTAATTACACTATATAACACATAATTAGTCTATAATTATAAAGACTAGCTAAATATTAGTATACTATTAGTATAAATAGGGGATAATTATATAATATATTACTATTACTATTAATTATAAGAAATACTTTTTAAATCTTTAATAAGTTATTAACCTTTTTATTAACCTTTATATAATTAAAGCTAATAGCTAGAAACTCTTTTAATAGCCTAAAAGTAATATCTATATATATTTACCTTATATCTATAGACTTTTTACTACTTAAATTACTTCTATTATAAGCCTTATAATATAGCTTTAATAGTATTTATATTTAATTATTATTTTATTTTAATTATAGCTTTTTTCTTCTTTATTAGTAATAAAAGTAATACCTATTATAAGGTCTTTTACCTTAAGGCTAATAGCAATAATATACTTAGTATTATACTTAGTAAAAGTAAATTATTATTATTAGTAAAAGGGTCTTTATTAATAGCTTAGCTATTTATAATAGCCTTAATTATAATTTATAAGCTAGCTGTAGGCCTTAGAGTTAAGGTCTTTAATAATAATAATATAATTATTATAGTTCTTATAGGTATATATTTTCTATAGTAGAAGGTAGTTAAATCATTATAAGGCTAATATTAACTTCCTAGGAAAGGATCTAGCAGATTAGTTAGCAATAAGCCTGCCTAGATTAACTGATCTAATAGGATTTACACTACATTACTCTTAGAATAGGGATTCTAGAGGTATAAGCACTTTATGCAGTGAAAAATAAGTACCCTTATTTAACCCACCTAACATGTTATGTTGGATACTGATCAGGGCCTAAGGGGCCCGATCTCGTAACAGCAACCGAGAATAAACGATTGCTGCCGCTAAGGGACCAGAGTGAAACGACCAGACAACCAAGTGGACGGTAACGTCACTGGAGCCCTGACATACATAAGAGTTTACCAGATATGGATAACACGAGAGGGAGCCGATCTTAATTAGGTCCACAGAAAATCAACTTCACAGGGAGCCAGTCAGGCACGGAACTGTCATGGTTGTTTGAAGCCCCTTGTTCTCAGATGAGATCACTGGGGTGGTATTAAGCATGCTTTTATCTTGAATCCTGGCTATAGTAGAGGGCAGAGGTATCTTCTTCAAACATTATCGGTATGTCAGTCAACGACAGTGGAGTCCCCGCTCCAGATGCACACTTCGACCATTCAAGAGGTGTGAGATGATAATAGCGAGAGATTGGAAAAGGAAATTCGTAGGGTGTGACGTCCCTGAAAACGATAGGTAGTGTAGAAAAGCAAGCAGTAAAACAATGCTGGAACGCCGACCAATGCAAGCCACCTCCTGATACGAAGTGTGCTGTAACGAATGATGGAGAAAAGAAGCATCCTCTTGGCTCATGGTATAGTGGTTTATAGCCAGTTGGAGTTTGTGTCGCGTGAAATATCCCCTTAATCAGGGTTGGCAATGAAAAGGCGGCCAGAGGTAAGGGTAGATGTTCGCTCGTCCACACTTCCACGTCTCCTCAGCTCATCAGCTGACTTGACACTCTTCTCTCGAGTAAGAGCCGAGTGCATGAGAGAGTTGGAGGCCAATCTAGGGGCATTGCTCAACTCTCCCACATTGTCGGCGCGTTCACCACTGCTGCCACTCGCCATGCTGCGAGCCTTGCCGCTGGCAGCGTCATCGACAATGTCTTCAGGTGTAGCCTCCACCAAGCTGCCGGTGCGTTCAGGTGTGTCACCAGGACTCCACCTTCGGCTATGCTGGCTGCCCATGCCTCCTGATGTGCGGTAGGCAAGGTTTCGGCGGCTGCTGGTTGTGCTGCTTCGTCCGCTGCTCCCCGTTCTACGGTGATGAGGGCGGTTTCCCGCATTTTCGTCTTCGCTGCTCTCAGCCTCAACTTCAGTAGCGCTAAGTCGCATTGGCACACCGCCAACACCGACGTGATTCTCGCCAGGAGCGTAGCCGACAACAGGGTTCTTTCCGTGGTGTCGAATCTTAGGGATCTTGGCGGCGACCTTATTTGTAGTACTGAGGCCGGTGCTTGTTCTTGCTCCGGCTCCACCGGAAGCACTGCGTGATCCACCAACAACCTCGAGAGTTGCTCGCATCTTTGCAGCTCGTTGTTGTGCTAGCAGTCGTGGGTCTTCATACTGAGAGCGATCACACCACACGGTGCCCTTTTGTTTCCGGAGAAGAGCGACATAGCTGGAGGGCTGGCTGCTGGCTCCGCCTGAGCGGCTAGATGTGGAGCGACGAAGCTCGGATTGTGAGGAAGAACGGTAGGCGGCAGGAGGAGGGATGCTCGAGGCGGTGCTGAAAGTATTCACAGAAGGTGAGCGACGGTTCTGTGAGAGATTGGGGCCCGGCTGGGCAAGGTGAGATGTTTGAAATTGCATGGGAAAGGCGGTTGAGGAAGTGGTTCGTGTTCGAGAATGTCCGTAGCCGACTGTCTGGTCGATAGGCCCTCTCATGGCCTGAGGTTCCAACATGACCAAAAGGACCAGGCGACGTCGAGGGGGGACGCCAGGTACTTTATGTGTTTGCTGCTCGCGGGTAGCGGCGTCTGTCCGAGAGTAGGGAGAGAGTTTGACCCCGTCGGGCGCGGCTGGGCGGGTTATAGAGGGAGCCGAAAAAAGTGAGACTGAGCTGAGTAGCGCGCCAGAAAGCGGGGCGAAGGAGCCAAAAGGCGAAGGACGGCAGTGTGAGTGTGACGAAAGCAGTGAGTGATAGAAATGCCCCAAGTATCGTGAGTATTGGAGGAATAGATATAAATGTACCAATATGGGCAGATTTGGTGTTTTGTTGTTTGTATGTGAGAGAAGAAGAGAGAACAGAAGTGGATGGTGGGCAGAGGCGCCTACTGTACCTAAAGAAGGATTTCGGTTTCCCGTCAGTGAGCACTGGCAGTGGCAGCCAAGCAGTCCAACGTTGCATGGGCCACGGAGGGGAGCCAAGCGGAGGGCACCTTAGGCCTTAGGTTAGGTGAGGTCCGGGTGGGCAGTGGGCTTAGTGGGTTCCAGCGCTAGTGGGTGGTCGCCTGCAGGTGGATCACCGCTAGCAGGCGGACACTTTCCATGAGGTGAACATGGGCATGAGGTCAAAGGGCGAGGCACGTTCAGCGCGAACAAATGTGCTGGAAGCGGCTGTGTGTACGGGAATTGTATGTACCTCTATGATGTCGAGCTGTAGATCCTCAATTCTTGGCCGCCGAGACCAGCTGTCTTGGCCTATTGCAAAGGATGATTGGTCTCCGCGTTGGGGATATTACAGGACGCAGATTGGGGGTTCAATTCTGGCCGGAAAGGAATTGATGTTTCGTGATGATTGCTCGTGAGAAAGGGAAGAGAATGTGGAACATGGGGCGTTATCGTGACTGAGGCTGGTGATGCTGCTTCACTCTTGTTACATCCGTCTCGTCACCGACGCTTCGCATCAATGCTGAATAACTTGATTTCTATCCAATGCCTTGGTCTGCAGCAGATTTGTTGGCACGTTATTAAAATGCTGGTCCTTAATCGCCCATCATCAACCTCTTACATCGCCTCCTACACTCCCCAGTTTCAACTCCAACTCGAGCAACTCGTGCTAGAACAAGTCAGCCTGGCGTCCCCCAAACGTGGGCCAGCTGAAGGCACACCACCGAAGAAGAGCCTGGTGCGCTATCCAATCAGACCCTGCAATCGACCGTGATGTCATGTTCTTGCATGCAAGGCCAAGTGGGTAGACACTAGCTATCCCCGTACTCGTCTCGTAGGGCAGCAGCCGCTTGTTGCTGAGGCGCTTTTGTCTCTCATTCTGAATTGAACTGAACCAGGCTAGCATTGCATTAATTACCTATCTAGTAGTTAGCAGATAAGCGACGGGAAAGAGAATAATCAACAAATGCGATGACTGGGGTTGTGGTATTCTCCATATCGCAACCGACTGTGATTTGAATTAAAGTGATTCATCCTTGCAAGAGAAAGGAATATTCCATTATTTTCTTGGTTAACTCGCCATCGCCTCTGTAGAGTCTCTCAACTCACACACCCCTGCAATAAATCCGTAGCGGCTGACAATGCGTCAAATAGCACGCCACGCCCGCCGGGGAGGCCATTTGCATGAAGGGACGCTGACGAGACCAACAGCCAGGGTGATGTGAGCATCTCGAGACATCTAAGGCGATGTCACTTTCATTGTCACCCTCGCAGAACTGCAGTTACAGTACCTACTGGACCGACATGGGAGCCCCTACTGCAGCACGCATTGAGCCGCGCCAAGAACTGCCCTTCTTTTGCAATCCCTAGATCCGGATGCAGGTGGGGGTTTTGGAGTCACTTTTGTGTACTCGCAGCACAGTCATCGAAGACAAAATCCCGCGAAAACCTAACTTTTTAGTAGATCGTCTTTATTGAAACTCAGCTGCCATAAGCGGTTGGCTCAAACTCTCGTCTCTCTCATAGCAGCTGCAGCCCATTTGGTCTCAATACTTGAAGGTATCTCTAGAAAGCGTTCCAGTAGAGGCTCTCCTTACACTTAGTACCCCGCGTAAAGGGTACCGCAGGAATTCGATAACAACAAAGAAGCTTCAGAATTGGAACATATGACCCAACACAAAAAAGGGTAACACGAGAAAAGTCGATGTGACCCTTGAGGAACAGTCATGCCGCCTAGTCAATAGCAGGGACAGCTTGGATTGGTTAAACGCACAAACATCGGCATGGTGATTCATTATCAAGCCCACGCTCATCTGCATTGTTACTCCCGATAAGGGAGGGCTAATGGGAAAACATACCATTGAGAAATTACATGAGCCAGCTTCATTGAGACAAAATCCAGGCACAGCACCATCAGAGTTGATAGAGGTGTAGAGCCTTAGCTATTGGATGGACCCCGAAAGGCATGGGCTTCAACTAAATTCCCATGTGATCCAATCGTCTATTCAAGCGAATGTCTTAACCATGTATGTATGCGGAAAGTTCCTAGACTCAAAAGGGCTTCCCAGAGGGCATCTTGGCCAATCTCAAGACCCATGGGCCTTGAAGTAACTTCCCATCCGTAGATCCAGTGCAACCTCGACCTGCGTGCAGGCGGCCGCAGTACATACATAATACATTGTACAGCCAACCCATCGCCCGGGACCGAGATATTCAGTTTGGCGTGAACTATATGCGGGAAAATTCGATTTTGACAACTGGCGTTCATCATCATCATCATCATCAAGGGTGAGAAATATCACCACGAGTGGCTTTTGAGGCTTGTTTGTCAACGGCTGAGAGAAGATGGCGTTCATGACAGTTGATGGTTTCACTGTAATTACCTCCCTAGCGGGTGTCACAAGAACTGACCGGTCCCCATTAATCTCACTAAAATCTCTATTATTTTAGAAATCTATAATTAAATTAATAAAATAGCTATATATTTTAAATAAGTTATAAAATAATCTTTAATACTTAGATTATTAAATAATATACTTATAATTTAATTAATATTTTTTATAATATTTTTAATTTTAATTTATTAAAAAGTCAAAATGTCTCTGCAGCAATACGCAAGGTATAGCCAATAAGGTCTCATACAATGAGATAACACAATATAATGCTTATTTTTAGCATATTATAATACAAGGCATTATACACTATGCTAAAAAACACAATAACCTTAAAATTAAGTCTTAAGGTTATATAGCGCTGCTACCTTAAACCTTATAATCTAACTAAATAAGTAGCCTTAATCTATAAGCATAAAAAAGATGTTTCCCCTAGCCTACTAAGGCTAAATGCCTTCTCTATTATTACCTAGTTAAGGTAATTATTATTAAGGCTTTAACCTAAATAGACTATCTTAAAATAGGCTAAGAACCCTAAAATCTATTATAAGATATACTACTATACAATTAACATTAATAATAGCTAACCTAGCTATAACTAACCAGGCATAGCAGCTAATAGCTATATAACTAGTTCTTTAATTAATATTAATAATCTTAATATTAGTAATATCTCTAATTTATATACTTTCCTTTAGCATTAAAATATTATAAGCAAAGACCTACTATATATTAATAAATTACTATTAATATAGCAAGTTAATCTTATAATCTTTAATTATAAAGTAAGGCTTTATAATATACCCCTAAATGCATCTATTATTACATATATTATAAGCTAAATAAAAGCCTTAGAAGACCTAGCCAATTGCCTAAAGCAGGATTAGGACCTATTAACAGAGCAATAGGCCTTTATCACTAGAATCACATTAAGCAGCAGCAATAGCCTATACTGGGAGTAGTTTATAGAGTTAAAATATACAGTTATATTAGTTAAATTAATAGTATAAATATTATATTATAGGAATTAAAGGCTATTGTAGCATAAAGGAGGGGAAGTAAGGAGAAAAGGAGAGAGAAAAAGGCAAATTAGGAAATAAAGGTTTTAGTGTTAAAGGAAAAACTGTAAATATTAGCAGACTGAAGCTAGCTTAGCAGGTTAGTAATAGATTAGATCAGGTTGCAAGGCAAGGCAGTGCAGTATAAGGAATACAAATTAAGGGTAAATACAGCTAATTAACACTTAGGAATTTTAATTTATAAAAGTTAAAAAATAAATATATATTATAAGCTTTATTTATAAGCTAATTATTAAAGATATTAAAAAAGTTAAATTAATATAAAAGAATATAAAGATTTCTTTATTTTATAGTATTTTTTTCTTAGTTTATATATTTTTATTTTATTTTATTACCTTTAGATAAAAATTACCTAGGACCGGTCAATTTTTGTGACACCCGGGGGCCTCCTCCAGATTTTACCGACAAATGTAAATACCCTTGCATCAGAAGAGAATACCACCTACAGTAGCCTAGGATTACGAGACCTTACTCAGACCATGCGTGGAGTTCATGTAAGCGTATTGGTGAGCTTCCATAGATTGACCCTTGTCGAAGAAAAAGAACCCCTCCATGGTGTCGGATGAACTGATGTTTTCTGGTCGGAGTATTGGGGTACAACCTCGCTTCTAAGATATGGATCTCATCTCAGTTGTTGACTCTTCTCCTCTATTCTCTTCTCTCAATCGAATCTCGACCAAATCATCACCCCGCTTTCTCTTTTGCATATAGCGCAGCCCTGTAAAGCTGAGCTTAATTCAAACTCTCTCACCGGGTTTTAGACCTGCTGCAAGGACACGTCTTATCTTCCAGTTGATTGATTGACCGTCTCTGGCTCTGGCTTTTCAGCCCACTCTGCTGCCGTCCTTCAGTTCAGCTCCGTTCGACTCAGGGGACTGGGGAAGCTGCAGGCTTTCATAGACCGGCCCCGACCCCAAATGCAAGGATGTGCAGCGGGCGGGGCACCATCGCATCACCGCAATCGTTGTAATGTACTGACTGATCAGTGAGTACCATTGTGGATATCTCTCTGGTCTGTCAGAGGCTTCATTTGATAGGAACCGAAGCAAGTAAGCAAGTGACCTTGGCGTCTGATTCATCAGATCATCCTGCATCTGCGTCAATCACCAACAAAGCCCATTATCGATGCAGCCACCGGTCGATATATCGGGCAACGGATCGGGAAATCATTCCCATGTTTCTGATCCCATTCTTCATCCAATGGATCTTGACCAGACTTATACAATGCACTGTTAATTAGTTCTTTATTTGAAAAATATATCCATTTCAAGTTAAGTCACGTAAGCGTCAGCCCAATCCGAGTCCTTTCCTTTCTAGGCGCCGATTTCCCTCTATTGGAAACGACTTCACGTGGTCATTGATAAAAAAAAATGTCCCGAAGCCACAACTTACAATTGAGTTCCTGGTTAGTTAGCTTTAGTATCCGTTTTCGCTTCGCCTGGCTTCGCTTGTAAGCGCGAGTTTCTCCACGTAGTACTCTGTACGTGGGGTGCCATTCGGCCATGACCGTGTGGGCTGGCTGCTGGTTTGCCTTAGTTAGTAGCTTGCATGCACCAAAATGAGTTGAGAGAAGAGGCGGGAACCACCACCAACACAACAGTAGCAGAAAACTTGATATAGTGCCGCCTTGGCCGGATTTCCTTTAGCCCTCTGGGCCTGTGAGGGAAGAGTCTCTGACAAAACTGATCCATAAAAATGCGCCGTGTTACCGACTCGCCAAGACTATGGAAACTCGAAGGCTGTCAATGTGAAGAAGAGCCTTGTTTCTCATGCCGCCACTACACTTGCAGAGATCCTCACAGCTTTCGATAATCTCTCATCTGGGAATCTGGTGGCGAATCTTGTAGAAAAATCCCCAATCTCGGTCCTTTATCGTCTCTCAGACCTCTTCTTGAGCGGATATCTGGTTGCCGAAAGTCTGGAGCGTTCGAAATCAGTCCGCGCCGCTCCAATGAGCCCAGCAAAACTTGAAAACTATCAAGCTAACCTTGCGCCTTGAGCTTAAAGCTTCTAGGGAGCCGTAATGGATGGACGGCTAGGGTTTAGCTGATTGGTCTGATAACTCGACCTTTCTCTTTTACATGACGCGAGATAAAGAGAGTTGAGACTTGACTGCACTACAGCAGTCAAAGCTCTGGCTATGTGCCTGAATATCCGTGACGGCTTCCTTGGTTTCCCGCTGCCAAGGCCCACAGAGTCTTCCAGTATCCTGGCACAACCTGGTCTCCGAAGCTTCCGCCAAGACCAATTCCGCGGATGAAACATCAGGAAGCGATAAAAGTCAGGAAATAAAAGACAATCAGGGCCCATTGACAGCTTGCGATCTCGATCTCGCAGCCATCGTTCCATGATTTTCCGTTTCTAGACCTCGCTCTCGGCGGGAGAATTCCTCCATTGCGACTAGGCAATCCCTGTCGCAAATCAATAATCCTTATTTCATGTAAATTGGCATTCACATTGAAACTCTCTTCAACCAGTGGAAGCTTGAGGAAGTCGTGACGTTTTCCAGTTTGTAACACGGCGTCATGCAGGAATATCTGCCGGGAGTCTCAGCCCTTTCAGGAATGTGCCGTTCTCGAGGGTGTGTAAGAGAATTACAATCCTCATGTATAGACAAGGTATATTCCAACTTGTCATCGATATAGCACTCTGTTTTAAGTTGTAGGACCCTGGAGCTTCGGGCGATGGGATACGCATGCAGTATCGCGAGGATGCGATTTGCAACATAAGCAGGATTGAGGTGGTAATATCGAAACGCCACACAGAATAACAAGTTTGGCTTTCGATCTTGATTTTGAGGGTTTAATCCTTTCATGATCATGAGTTGGCAATGCTGACCGATGAACTCGAATGGGTTTAATCGAAGGCACCAGGAACAAGGAACAAGGCACCACAAGGCTTCAGCTTAAACAAGTAAACCAATATCGATAAGCCGTGTGTTGTTCGCTGAGTGGTCGTCGAAAGCCCATACAGGCCTCAAGCTTTGTAAGTCCAGTCCCCAAGCTACAGTGACGCACTGTCACACAAGTTTGTCCGGGGATGCAGTTCCGCTTAAGCTGAAAAGACGCCCATGTCATAAGCACCTAGCCTAGCCACATGTCCAGCCATGGTACGTGCATGATAGCATGAGGTAGATCTTCGCGGGAACCAAACTCGGCTGAGAGACAAAGCTTTCGATTCGCCGAACAAGTGTTTGTAGGTTGATGCGAGGTCTTATCTCAATCACACCGATTGATACGGAGTAGATAGTGTGGGTGAACGATGCGGGGAACACTGTTTCGTTTCTCGCATTGGCAACCGGAACTGGCATTTCCAATCACCTTATTCGCCAGAGCTTCCGCGGTTGTCGTGGCGGGCATTGCTCTCATGATGCTACAGTTTGTTTACTTTCTACCCAATCGACTCGGATGTTCGGCAGCAATGCTGCGTTACCAGGTAAAACATGTCGATCAAAACAAATGTTCTTGAGTTTCACCATGATATAGTTTTGTTTTCGTGGTGCATTGCTGAATCATGCGTTGTTTATATGTCTTGTCTATCAAAACATTTCTCTCTTTGTCATGACAATAGATTCTTGAGCGTTAAACCGTTGATCCGGCGGCCCCGCCACCTCGAGGACCATGTCTTGGACGATACAGCACACATGGTAATAATGAAGTCATCAATTCCATTAAATGAAAGATCTGGATCGGGCGGAGTTTACTTAGTGGGTTTCTAGATGAGAGACTAGCAAAGCTCGAGCTCCTAGAGTCGATCAAGCGTTGAGCCAGTGCTTGGCGAAGAAGCCCGTATAAGTCAAGCCTCTATTGAGCCTATTGAGGGAGTAATAAACCCCTCAAATCTCGATACAATGAGGCAAATAAAATTTAATAAAATTTCTTAACTTTTGAGATGGAATGAAGCATCTGATGATAAACTAGTAGCCATGAATGGGTACTTCCAAGCGCTCCTAGGTGATGAGGCTCAAGACGACAATAACTTGCAAGCGTGAGCTCCTAGGTTGCCTTGTCCTGATGGGGGATCTTAATGTAACCAGATATTAACTTTCCTCTCTAATTCGGTCTTGAGGAATTTCGCTTTGTCCTTGCAATTTGTGTGTGTCTATTCTCGCCGACTCGTTGTTGCACACGGGGCGGTTCCTGAGTACTATGAGTCAACAGTAGCACAATGTGTTCAAAACTTCAGGAACATCATCTTTTCACCAAAGCTTAGGTCTGATCATTTCCTCTTTTTGATGACCTTGCGATTAACACGTCAGCAAAAGTTATGTTTCGGCTGCGTTGTCCGTGATAGATCAAAGGTCGGCAGTCGGATACTACACCGCCGGGAGTTCACTGAAGTGTTTTTCTAACCTTTTACAGGGCATAACAATAAAGTTCCTTTTGTAAGCAAGTTGTGTTACGCGTAGAATAGTATAGAGGGAAAGACAGAGCATATGCCACAACTTTGATTACGGAATACACTTGGCGTCGTCGGTAACAGTTTGGCAAGTATGCGTAGATCTTCGCATCGTTGTGCTAGTCGAGAAGTCAGCTCTATGAGACTGCAATTGCTAAATCCAAATCGGAATACAGTCAGATATCTTTATGTAGCATGGTAGTCTGCATCACCATTTGAGGTGACGAGAAACTATATTAAGTTCAACGTTTAGATAAGGTTGGTTGTACACGTTGAACGTTAAACCTAGATATCAACGGTTGCGCCGCATAATTCTAAAATCGGATTCAAATCTTATGTGAGATCACTTTACTTTCATTTGTATTCCTTATGATCGTCGTTCGTTCAACAATTTGATATCCAACCGCTGGGGGCGGCAATAACTCATTCGTTGGGTCAAGTTGTAAGCCATTTGCGGCCTCCGAACTCAAGTTCAGGTTAGCAAAATAAGAGTTAATTCGCACAGCCAACTTCCTTAAGACTTTGAATCACAAGCATCCTTTCCTTAGGTTATTCTCATCATCGTCTTTCACCTCAAGTCAAAACTCAATTATCTTGTGTAGGGTAATTCGGCACCTAATAACCCATGCTGATGCGGAAGAGATTCCCCGTCTTGGCTAGCGGATTCGTTTTGTTTCTCTTTAGTGAGGACCTCGTGCACTGACGTCAAAAGCAATTTATTCGTTCATCTGAACTCAAAGCTCTCGACCCTAGTGGTCGAATCCATTCATGATCACCAGGGAGGGGCACGTTGACGGATTCGACGCGATCCAACAAAATTTCCACGAGCTTAATTAAGCCCAAGCTTTTTTACCCCTAACTTAAGTTCATTTTAGCGACCTTCATCCAAATTCTAGATGCTGCAAGTTTATAGTCCTCTTATTGTTGGGCTGTGAGCAGCTGTCATGAAGTTCGCCAAGGAGCTCGAGCGAGAAGCTGTGCCTGGTAAATACCTAAGAATTATCTTGTAGATTGGGTAAAACTAACATTGGATCTGCAGAATGGCGCATCAAGTACCTCAACTACAAACAAGGGAAGAAGCACATCAAAGCTGTCGGTAGAGCTCTTGCTCGTGCAAATGGAACACCTCGAGGTCTTGGGCAGCTTCGCACTGGCACATTTGCTTCGCCTGCAACACCACGACAACCCTTTACAAGAGAAAACACGGCTTTGACTTCTGCGACAATTCCGTCCGTAGCAGCCGTCGCGCCCCCGAGGTCGATCCCCACGCCGCGAAGCAGAGCCGCCGAAAACGAGTCCCTCACAGATTCGGGCGATAACCGACACTATGGAAGCTTTGTTAATACACCACCTGAGCCGTCGCCTTTGGCTGGTGAGACCAAACATGCCGAATTTCAATTACCTGCGCCCGCGCTGAAAGTTCATGATCATGAGAGCGACCTTCCCGGATCGCCTGCTACTGTTGGGCCCTCCGAGGCGATGCGAAGGAATATTCAGCGAATTGATCCGCGCCGAACATCATCAGCCAGTGTCGTGTCGACTATTGCATCCCCGGACGTAAACAACTCGACCAAGAAACCATCAGAATCTGGTGCTCAGGATTCACCGTCTCACCTCCGACGACTATTCACCCACCAATCAACAGCGAAAAGTGACCGCAGAGTCGATATCAATATGCAGAACTTCGACCTGGTTAAGGAGAGGGAGCGAGAGTTCTTTGACTTCCTCGATTCTGAGCTCAAAAAAGTTGAGAGTTTCTACAAGATGAAGGAAGAACAGGCTGGTCAGAGGTTGGACATTCTGAGAGTACAGCTTCACGAGATGCGCAACCGTCGAATTCAAGAGATGGCCGATGAGCGAGCCCGCGAGGAGAATCCCCAGAAAAAAGGAACCCATGATAGTGCCAATGGCAAGCTCAATGGGATCATGGATCCTATCAAGTCCAAGATATTCCCTATCGGACCCAACACGAAAGCGTTGCAGAAGATGAACACCACACCCAAACTCAACGGTGGTGTCGTCGGTGACGCTGAGAGAGACTACATCCGTCGCCCAACACAACACGAGGTCTCATACCGCACAGCAAAGCGCAAACTCAAACTCGCACTCCAAGAGTTCTATCGAGGGCTTGAATTGCTCAAGTCATACGCAATGCTCAACCGCACGGCATTTCGAAAGCTCAACAAGAAATATGACAAGGCTGTCAATGCCCGACCTCCGTATCGTTATCTCAACGAAAAGGTCAACCAGTCATGGTTTGTCAACAGCGATGTACTCGAGGGACACATCCGTACGGTGGAAGACCTGTATGCTCGCTATTTCGAGCGCGGTAATCACAAGCTAGCCGCTGGCAAGCTCCGCAGTCTGAACAAGAAGCCTGAAGACCAGTCAATCGGCATGTTCCAGAATGGTCTGCTTATTGGCACTGGTGCTGTGTTCGCCATTCAGGGCCTTATTTACGGAGCACAACTGTTGTACGATGACGATGACGAAGTACGCGTGCGGACGGGCTATCTCATGCAGATCTATGGAGGCTATTTCCTCATGCTCTATCTGTTCTCGCTTTTCTGCGTTGACTGTTTAATCTGGAACCAGAACAAAGTCAACTACCCATTTATCTTTGAGTTCGACCAGCGGCATCATCTAGACTGGAGAGAGCTGGCTCAATTCCCAAGTTTCTTCTTCTTGGTGCTGGGCCTCTTCATGTGGGTGAACTTTAGTAGATATGGCGACCCGGACATGTACATCTACTATCCGGTCATTCTTGTCTTCTTTACCATTGTTGTTTTATTCTTTCCTGCTCCTACGTTGTTCTATAAAAGCCGGCGCTGGTTTGCATATTCTCATGTTAGTCTTCCCTCACTCGTTGAAACCTGCTAACATGAGCCAGTGGCGTTTGCTCTTGGCTGGACTCTACCCTGTCGAGTTCCGTGATTTCTTCCTCGGAGATATTTACTGTTCACTTACATATGCTACCGCAGTAAGTGCAAAGAATCAAGACTGCAAACGAGGAATTACTAACAGTGACAGAATATTGAACTGTTCTTCTGTTTATATGCCAACTACTGGCAGAACCCGGTGCAGTGCAACTCTAGCCACTCACGGGCCCTTGGATTCTTGACTGCCCTTCCACCCATTTGGCGTTTCTTACAATGCCTTCGTCGATATAAAGATACACGCAACGTCTTTCCTCATCTAGTAAACGGTGGCAAGTATACGGCGACTATAATTGCTGCTGTGATGTTGTCTTTGTACCGTATACATGATTCCAACATGCATCTTGCTTTATTCATTACTTTCTCGACCATCAACAGTATCTATTGCTGTAAGTTGCTTGTCTCACCATCTACAAACACTTCTGACCACCACCAGCTTTCTGGGATCTTTTTATGGATTTCTCTCTTCTTCAACCTAATTCGAGGCACTGGTGTCTTCGAGATATCCTTGCCCTGAAGCGACGATGGCTGTACTACTTCATCATGGTGGTCGACCCTATTCTTCGGTTTGCCTGGGTCTTCTATGCTATCTTCACCCACAACACCCAACACTCCACCACCGTCTCGTTCATGGTCGCCTTCATGGAAGTCACCCGTCGAGGCATGTGGACTCTCTTCCGCGTTGAGAACGAGCACTGCGGAAACGTCTCTCAGTACAAGGCCTCTCGCGACGTGCCTCTCCCCTATAGAATCGAGCCTCTCATTGCTCGTGCTAGTATGGACAGCACCGTCCCCAGCAACCAACCCGATGAAGCTACGGGTGTTGCCTCACTCGAAACACCTTCTCGCCTTGGCACAGCCGAATCCACCGCCGTCTCAGCTGGTCAAGCAGAAGAAGGCTTGTCTCGACGCAGAACAGGAGGAGCAGCGCCCCCACCACTGCCAAAACGCACATTCTCACGTATGCTTGCCGAAGCGCACAAGCAGGACTTTGAGAAGAAGCGCCGCCCTCTCGAACAGACCAGTGAGGACCCTGCGGCCGAGCTGGGACAATCCGATGATGAAGATGATGCCGACGAGGCTGTCAGTCTGCTGGAGATGTCGGAGGCCGAAGATTTAGCACGAGCATCTTCGAGTTCGAGATATCGTTGATTTGGTTATGGCCTGGTATTCGATAGATTGGTCGCATACACCTGGTAAATTGTTCAGCATAGCTAGTTTAGATACCCCCTATACATATACTACACACATTCATGCACATATATTGTTTCGGTTACATTATTTTAGAACAAGAATTTTCATGTTGGTTTCACTTGGGATGCAATTTGTCCATTTATTTTTTACCCCTGAGATCATTCAGCCCGTATTAGATGCCTAGATATGTGTCAAAATAAACTCCAAAAAGGGATCCTAAGGTATCCTAAACTTTGACTAGATTTAGCCTAAACATATACTAAGTTACCTAAATCTTTTTGTCATTTAGGATCGAGGTCCCAAGTTTTCTTCCCCCCTAGCCTATCTACCGTGTGTCCAGCCAATGTCGATTCCTGGTTGTCGTTGGAGGGATTGAATGACCATCAAAACTTGGCGACAACGACGTCGCATGACCTTGGGGAAATATCGTAGAGCGTACAGGTTTCCATCCAGTTCGGTGAGACGTTCGGCGAGTTCTTGGATATTTTTCATGCCGTACAAGGACTTCTGACTAGGCAGAAGAGAACTGTCGTCTTCCATGTCACACGAAGGCACGAAGGCCAGATTGTATATTGGGATACTTGACACTGCACACTGATAGCTGATGAGCTCCTAAGTATCATGAACTGCAGCTGTGCGAAACAGCGACAAGATGGAGCCAATGATGGGCCCATGGCTTCGTTTTATCATGTTCTTTATGAAGGGTCGGCATGCCTCATGGGACATTGACAAGGTCAGTGAGGGGATGAGTCGTGGACGCCAGGGAATGTAGTAAACCTGGCCCGTGACGTGGGGAATTTCTGCAACTCTTTGAAGTAAACGGATCTCACTGCAAGCATTGCTTGAAATGGCCACTGTTGCCATTATTCAGATACCATAGACGTTGGATGCGATGTATAATTCACCAATTGTCGCCAATCCGCATACGTTGGACTCGGCACTTGTCAAACCTGGACATCTCTTATCGTCAACATTACGTCGGCATTCTTTGCGAAAGTCCATGGCGATGCAACGAATACCATGTAAAGCGAAATCTGTCCCAGTTAGTGGGATATTGTTGTGTGTCGGAACAACTTACAATCAGTCAAGGCGGTAATGAAGATATCTGTGAAACAAGATGATAGAGGATCTTGGGGTCCCAAACGACAATTTATTTTTGGGCATTGGAGAACCAGAAGAACCACTGGTTGATTCCGACGTCTCTCGAGTTGCGAAATGAGTGAATAGAGCCATCCGCATTGTGGTGGACAGAATTCGGGTGTGTCGACGAAACGCTGGACCTGGCTTTCAGAGTCGAACTTTTCAAGACCCCGAACAATGGATACTAGATCGCCCATTCTATCTCCAAATGCAGTCACTAGGCGTATAGGCGGCGACCATGATGATCGTCCCATGCCAGGACCTCGAAAAAGCCACTCGCGGTAAGCTTATTTTGCTAGCAAGCAAAGACAATACACATATAAGGATATGTTTCTGGTTAAACGCTCGAATTCGGGTCCGCTCGCCACGCTCACATCTTGTGAGAGCCGCGGCGCTTGAGGTCCTCAATGTCGCCATCGGTATCGGTACTCCACTCGACATACTGGGCGGCGGCGATCTGGTTGCTATCATCTTTGATATCGAATGAGACTTTGTCTTCTCCTTTGCCGGAGGATATGCCGACCCCGAAGTATGCTGGCTGATGTCGACGTCGAACCTCATCCCTCTTGCGCCTTTTGGTAGGTGATTCGCCATCCTCCTCTCTCTTTCTCTTATTCTTGGACGCTGGCAGATCTTGGGACCATCTGCCGATAAGGATGCATGTGCCGTCTTTATCTCTGTCTCTAGGCTTGCGTGGCATGTCTTCGATGTCAGCAGCACTTGACCAGTCATTGAACACTTCATAGAAGAAGTTCTCCCGATCCTCTGCAGAGAGGTTAACCTCTTCAGGTGGGGTATTGCTGTAGAGCTCAGGGTGTACTGCCTTCACCCATTTTTGGAGGTTTTCGGCGAGATCCAACTTTTCATACAGACCGATGTATGTGGGACTGTTCATGAAATGACCGCCTGGCCGCGATGCCAGGTGTTCGCCATCTGCCTGGAAGTCCTCGGGACGAGTGCCTACGACAAGGGGGGGAGACTGCCTGGCTCTTCCTTTACTTTGGGCGCCATATTAGCATGGTCAATATCGCCTTGCGTCTTCTGTGTCATTGCTCGAGGTTTGGCGCAGGTCAGAAGCGAATATTGACCGAGGAGGAGAGAGCAACGGGGTGCACGAACGACAAAAGGAGAGAAGAGAGCAAAAGGCTGCACGAAGGAGGCCAGAGGCTGAGAGACGGTCAGGATCGAGAAGATATCACGGGAGGGGGAGAAGATGAGGATGTGTGATAGAGGAGGAGAAGTGTGGAAGGGTGAAAGGGTAGAATATTTATGAATGTGTGGAGAGGAGTGTAGGCAAGAAGAGGTAGAGACGAAGGGAATAAGTGATATTATGAATAGCTTGGAAAGCTGAGGAGAGGAGCAGCAAGAATAGGGAGACAATAAGGAGACAATCGCAAAAGAGGGGCTACATTACGCTGCATAGATATGTTTACGTTGCTGCGCTTCTTTGATATGAATCGATTAGTGAAACAACATGCCGTTTCTAAAGCTTTCACGTTTATTGTCATTTGGGTTTTACCCCTGAGATCATCCATCTCATGTTACGTACCTACCCTTCCGACTGTCAACAGGCAGCGCCTGACCATGACACTTACCCTTAGGTAGTGAACAGTACAAGGAAGGTAAAGCTTTCACACTAATTCTCTATGGAAATAGCATTTATTAGAATGGTAGATCATCGTGGAAATAGAGTCTACCATCAAAACGCATCTTACATCTTCCCATGATATTCAATTCGTTCATCTCTCTAAGCATTGCTAAAAAGATCAGAAAAGCCAATTCTGAGAAGACGAAGACCTAGCTTTCTCCCGATACGTGTATAATCGAAGAAAAGGCAGAATGGCTCAACAGAGCATCGGGATGGCATTTACTCCCATCGAGGGCGCCGAGCTACAAGACTTCCTCGAGGATTCCAGCGTCGCCACCTCTCGCGCACCTTATGCGTTCATCACACACTACTGCCATCTAACATACTTAGAAAGGCACTGCCTTAGAGACCTACTTTTTGCCTGGCTCGAGGTTTCCCACAACACCACCGACCTTCTCAGTCTCTGCCCAATCACACGATCTCAACGCGAGTCCTTCTTCTCCAGCATCTTCTCTGACTGGGATCCTCGCAAACCTACCTGCAGCCCAGAATACATACCTTATATGGAAACAGACGGAAAGATTCAAGTTGGCGTATGGAGCCAAGATCTCCCAGCCTCGAGCGAGGAACCCGAACTTGACCCAGAGAATGGTGAGCAGGAACCAGCTCGTCAACTTACGGCAGCCAGGCAGGCAGGTCAGAAAGCGTTTATAGTTCCTTTAATTAACGATAACGGCAAGAAAGTCGTGATCACATTCCTATATGTGGACGCTGATGGCAAGTTCTGTCATCACCCACAGTATGTAACTTTCAAGCCGGGCTTGACTCATGAAGATGCCTACATGCAAAGTATCAAAGAGTACGACGAGATCAGGGTTTCTCGGGCTTATCAATACAATATCGAGGCCATAATTGACACTGCTCGCAAGCGAATCGTCAAATATCGCGATGACGGGGTTATGGAAGGTCGACTGCCCGTAACGGGCCACAGAGTCCCTACACGGGTTGATTTCGATCCGATCTTGCCCAAAATTGAGAGCGGTGACGCCTGTTGGGAGACATGATGCGCTTGCATCAGCAACAGCTTGCTCTGCGCCAGAAGCAATCATATCTTGAAAAGGGTTGTCATAGGTTGGTTGATCTATGGCTGTTATCCGACTACTTGATTGAATTGGATGTCGGTCTTGGCCTGGAACTTGCTCCTCTTATATCCACTGCTAAAGCTTAGGGCCAGAGTCAGGATTGGCATCTGTCATGCATCTCCTTCCGTAAAGAGACTTCCTGCCACACAAAATTAGCGCGCAACCCGTCTTGTACCCTAAACCTCATTATCTTCATACCTAAGCCTCTTCCAGTTACCGCTTTTCCCCGCTTGTTATAAAGTTATTAAGATAAAGATGATAACCTGGGGTAACTGCCTTCCTTTATTAGTAAAAGTGAAGCTATTAAGACTTTAAAATACCATTATAAATAGTTAAAGAGCTCTTACCTTAAGAAATCCCTTTACTTATATATCTAACTGTTAGTGCTAGTCTAATAAGCTATAAAGCAATAAATAGGGTACTAACTATTAATTATTACTGCTAGTAATGCTAAATAGCAATTAGCTTTAAAATACTTATTAAAGCTTTAAGTAGAATAAGAAATAGGTTTTATACTTTCTAGAGTTATTATTAGCTGCCTAGCATTAAGGAAGACTTTATATTATAAGGAATACTTATATCTTCTTAGTATTAATAAGCTTTATTAATAAAATGAAGTAGTAATAGCTAAAGGTCTAGTAAACCTCTTAGGGCTTATTAAATTGCCTAATGCTTAAGAAGAGATTTTAGTAAGTATTTTATAATACTATATTATAGTTAAGGATTAAATATAACCTTAAAACTAGAAAGATTATAATAAGTGTAGAAAATAAAAAATACTTAATTTAGAGATATATAAATAAGAGGAAAAAGGTCTTATAAGAAGGTCTTCTAATTAGCAATACTATTACCCTTAACTCTTAGGCTAAAATCTTTAGTAATAATCCCCTTATAAAGCAGTAAATTTATAGCACTTATAATAACTTATACTAGGAAAGAAGGAAAGAAGAAAGACTAAGGCCTGCTGCTAGTAATAATAATAATAATAATCTATTTAATAAAATCCTTATCTTATAACTAGCTATAAACTCATAAGATCCTAAGCAGGCTATAATTTCTTTAGGTAAGGAAGGAGACCTAGGCAGAGGAGAAAGTCAGTCATAGCAGCCTTCTCAGATGCCTAAAAACTCATTACAGCAGGCCTTAGCGCCTTTAAATCGCCACTAAGGCCCTGCAAGCAGTAATTTAACTGCTACTCCCTCCCTAGCTGCAAGATCTGCTGTAATGAGAAAGAGGAAGCGTTTAGGGATATCTTAGGAGGAAATAAAAGAGGTTTTAGCAGAGCAAGATATAAAGAGGAAGTATACACTTATATAGCAGCCTAAAGGCTCTAAAGATCTTAAAATTGTAATAAAAGACTGTATAATAATAATAGAGAAGCAAGAAAGACTTATAATTCTTTATATTATTAGTTAGTTAAGTTAAGATCTAATAAATGCTATAATTTAAAATGCCCTTAGATTAGAAGGTATAAAGGAGGCTTAGGTTAAAGGAAAAATAGGTCCTTTAGTAGGTAAAGAAGGAATAAATTTGCAGCCTGTAGATACCAGTAAGGGGTTATAATGAGGCCAGCAGAGGGGCATTTTTAGGTCTTTGGCAGCCTATGACCTTCAGTTTAAGCTAGGTATGATTTAATATAAATTTACTAATTATATAGCTATTTTAAATTGAATACTACTTGGTTAAAACAGTAACTCTTAAAGGTTAGCAATTTAAGGGACCTTAGCCTTATAAAGAGGGCTTTTTTCTGCTAATTTAACCTCTTAACTCTACTAACCTCCTTTAACCTTATAACTTTGCAATAACCTTATATACTTAAATAACTACTTTCTATAACAGTTAAATTACCTTCTTTACTGCTTTCTTTACTGCTTATTATAGATTTATTATTATCTGCATTTTCCTTATTTTAAATCTAAGTCCTAATCATATTGCAGATCGCATTAGTGCTAAAACGCAGCAGATAATTATTATATTAGTTTTCTGTATTTCTTATTAGCTGCTTCTTGCTAGGCATAAGATTATTCTACTGCTGCTGCTTTATAACATTAAAAAGAGTCCCTCTAGTCTATATAAAGTTAAATAAACCTATTACTATATAAATAAGCAGTTACTAATCTTTAATATTATATTTAAGAGCTTTACTGCTAAGGATTGCAAATCTACACTTATACTAACTAATAACTTACTCTATAACATTTTAAAGCTTAGCATAATAAAGATTATATGCTTCCTTTAAAGAAGTTAGACTTCTTCCTGCTTCTTACTACTCCTAAAGATAATAAGTTATCCTAATATATAGTATAAGAAGTCCCTAATAAGCTTTAAAGCTAGCATTAGCAAGAATAAGGCAGTTATTCTTTAGCTTAAGATCTTTAGTGCAGGTAAAGCTTATTACAGCACTATTATGCATTAAGCCCTTAGCACTAGCAAGAATATATATAAAGATCTTATTATTAAGATTAACCTCTATAAGTATATTCTAAGAGATTTTATAATAGTATAACTACTATCTTCTCTACTAATCTATAAGAATAAAGGCATATATATAAGTCCTATCTATTACTGCATTTACATTACTAAAATATATATATCTCTTATTTAGTTTAACCTTCTTAGAAAGCCTTACTAAGCATTATATAAATGCAAAGTAAAGCTTCTAGAAAGGCTATAAAAGCTAATATATAGTCTAAGATACTATTAACTAACTTATACTAAATTTTAAGGTAATATTCCTTTACTTCTTGCTATAGGCAATAATCTAGCAGAAGATTATTACCTTAAGCTTAAGATAAGTCTATGTATTGCTTACTGCCTCTATATTATCTCTTAGCTAATAGTAAAGGTTAAGAAATAGGGCTAAAGGCATATAGAAGAGTTTAATGAAAGACTAATCCCTAGCTTAAAGCAGGGATATAAGATAATTATAGGCAATAGGCAGGCAGCTTTACTAAATAAAGGTACCTTTAGAGTCTTATACTAAAGCTAAAGCCTAGGCTTAAGCTTAATAAGGAACTCTAATGCTACCTAGCATGCTTAAAAATACAATCTTAAGATTAGTTATATTATTATTAATATTATTATTAATAATAATCTCTTTAATAAGTTTATCTTTATCTATTTCCTCTATATAAGATATTATACTAATAATAGATAAAGATATATAGATGTAAAGATATAAAGATGCAGTAAGATACCCTAGAAAAGTTAGCTATCTTTTAATATCTTCCAAAACGGCAGAAAACGACATCTTCATGCTAATTATGCCTCTAACAGGCTATCCTGAAGGCCTTACTAGCAGGATACATCCACTAGCCGCTAACGATTACATTTTATTGATATTATGCAATCACAGATGTAATATGCTATTATCCAGGGCAGAAACGCAAGCCAAATCGGGAATCGGGCGTCTAAGCAGTAAGTTATCTGAAAGGCTTATGGAGATGTGTGCTGAGATGCAAATCCTGAATCAGGCCCTTAGTCTGGGAGATTAATCACTACGATGGCGCAACCTCAGGAAATCAATGCTTCTGGTACGCAATTCTTTCTGCTTGTGTGTGATTTTATGCTACTGAATGCGACAGAAAGTATCGTGCGATGGTCGGGACTCATGTTTTGAATTCTGTGATGACCAGGGTATTCTATGCTGGCTCACGGTCTATCTGTCTTTAAGGGTTAAGATGAAAATCGATAGCGATATGAAATACAAGGCTGTATGCTTTTGTTGACAGTATTGCATTGGTGTTTGCTTCAGTGTTGTCATCGATTCTGACGGATTGAAGGAAGAACATCAATTATTATATTTCTGTTGTCCTTATCTCGACACATGACACACGTCCAGGTCACGCAGCGCATTGACCAGGTGACCTAGCTCCGAGATCGTCGTTGCTACCTTACCCATAGCTCAACCTTGACAACATTCAACCAAGCATCGATAATTCTTACCTTTCACATTCCATCTTTCACCGATTCTGCCTTTCGACCATTGACAACAAATCTCATTGACTTCTCCAGCTTGCACAAAGCTTCATCACCTAAAATGACTCAGGTTACGCCTGCAATGTTGAGCGCCCGCGCTTCGTCACTATCATTGCGACAACAAGTGCTATCGTCGTCAGCTACGCTCAACAACAATGCGACAGCGCCCCAAAAGCCCGAGTCGAAGCAAAGTTCCAAGAACTTTATCATTTCAGATATGAAGGGCCGCGATACAAAGGATAACCGTGTTTGCGCTTCCTGTATTACCAAGCTTGCGCCCGATGAAGTTGGTCAGGTGAACTGGCACCTTGAGGTCGGCCAGGCATGTAAACTGTGCCAGGTTGAGAAGATGGACCCCGAGTGTTTTACCAAGCCTTTCTGCGACTTTCTTCGGGAGAACCCTACGATTTTTCACACCGTCGATTACTTTGAGAACAAGCTGAAGGCGCTAGGATATGAGCAGCTCTCCCCCCGCGATAACTGGTCGGGCAAGATCCAGCCTGGTGGCAAGTACTGGGTCACTCGGAATGGGAGCTCTCTTATCGCTTTCAAAGTTGGTAAAGCATATAAGCCTGGAGATGGTGTTGCTATGATCGGTGGCCACATCGACGCTCTCGCCGCGAAGCTCAAGCCCGTTAGCACAAAGCCTGTCAAGGCCGGATACATCCAACTGGGAGCTGCACCCTATGCTGGAGCCCTGAATGCAACCTGGTGGGACCGGGATCTCAGTATTGGTGGACGGGTTATCCTCGATGATAAAGAAACCGGAAAGAAGACTATCAAGCTTGTGAAGCTAGACTGGCCCATCGCCCGAATCCCCACTCTTGCACCTCATTTCGGAGTCGGCATGATGGGAAACAACAACGCTGAGACTCAAGCCGTTCCTATTATTGGCCTAGAGAGCTCACAGCGTCCGTCTGCTGAGGCTCTTGGACCCGCTGGCTCTTTTGTCAACACTCAACCCCCACGACTAGTTGAGCTCATTGCCAAGGAACTCAACATCCAATCTTATAGTTCGATTGTCAACTGGGAACTCGAACTTTACGACTCTCAGCCCGCTCAGACTGGTGGCCTAGATCGGGAGTTCATCTTCGCTGGTCGCATTGATGATAAGCTCTGTAGTTGGGCAGCCCTTACCGCTCTCTTGGCATCTTCAGAAAACAGCGACGAGGGAGGAATCAAACTCGTCGCCCTTTTCGATGACGAAGAAGTAGGCAGTTTGTTGAGGCAAGGCGCTCGTGGTAACTTTCTTCCCTCTGTCGTTGAAAGAACTGTCGAGAGTCTATGTCCAGATGTATATGGACCAGGACTTCAAGGACAAACATGGTCTGCAAGCTTCCTCGCGTCTGCCGATGTCACACATGCCGGAAACCCCAACTTCCTTGAGAAATATCTATCTGAGCATGTGCCAGAGCTCAATGTTGGCGTAGCCATCACCTACGACTCCAACGCTCACATGACAACGAATAGTGTCTCGGCTGCTATTATGGAGAGGGTAGGCCACCTTGCTTCATGCCCGACACAGCGCTTTCAGATTCGAAGCGACTCTAGAAGCGGTGGAACCATTGGCCCTGCCCTATCCAGCATGATCGGGGTCAGAAGTGCAGACATAGGACTCCCACAACTGTCCATGCATTCCATCCGCGCCACTACTGGTGCATTGGATCCCGGCCTGGGTGTCAAGTTCTTCAAGAGTTTCCTTGACAACTGGGAGAAGATTGACGCTGAGTGGCACTAGGGGTGGAGGTAAGGGTGTTTGATATTTGATTCAGGGGCTTTGTTTTCGATACCTGCTTGGATGGATGTCATGGTTGTAGAGATTGGCGATCTTAGACTAGAACTGTACACGATATAGATAGATTGAGAACAATACGGATTTTCTATCGTTTCATTCTTAAGCGTCCACACACCGCAACGAAGAAGGTTGAAGTCAAGGGCCGGCAAATCAGTGTCTATTATGGGTTCATAACTCCAACATGACTACTGTAGCACATCCATCCATTCCAAAGCCGATAACGACATCAGAACTCCAATCATCTGTCACTCTCATTGCCAATTATACCTAGCAGCAACTGAACCTTGATATCCATCAAGCGTGGATACGCCCTACATGAGCAAACCCTTCATTTTGGTACGGGGGCCGGCCTAGAAAGATATTAGTAACAAGTCAAATGCTTAGTCCAAGGAAGAATGACTTGCCGTTGAGATCTACCGCGAATACGCCTCCACTTCAAATCTTTCGATCTCCATAGCCCGCCTTAGGTCGTAGGGCCTCAAGGTCAGCGATAGCACAGTTCTTCAAATGCTGGTGTCTAAAGTGTTCGGACGCGAGAACCAGTCTCAACAAATTGGGGGCCCGGCACTCAACCCCAAGCTGAATAGGAGCTCCAGCACCTGCAATGGCCCACTTCTGAATTCGTCGCCGAGCAGCCTCAACGATGAGCTGGAGATTATGCCCGCAGACTTTGTTCTTCTCAGAAATGTCGAAATGGGTCAAGAAATTATGCTTGGCCTGGGCCTCCGATAGCCCAATTAAGAGCTTAACCTGCGATTTGAAAACCCGTTGTCCAGTCTTGTCTTTGTAAAGCCAGTTAATGCCATCTGCGTCAAGGTCGAGTGAAAGATAGATAGGAATAGCGTTGCCCTTGCGAGCCTTGGAGCTTCGGCGTCCATTTGCTGGTTGATTGCTGGAGGCATCGGCAGAGAAGTAGCCGACCTGGTAGTGAATGTCTGGCTTGCCACGCGGAGGCAGAGGGTCACTCTCAGAAACCGGCATCTTGGAATCCCAGTCCTTGAAGACAGTACTCCAGAAGTACTTGTAGGTCTCATTGGCTGGGAGATAGACATCCCCCTTCCGCTGGACGTATTCGTACAGCTTGATGAGATCGTGCAGCCACATCTTCTCTTTGATGACGAGCTGACTGTGTTCCGAAACACACTCATCAGCCGCTCGGGATTCAACGACATCCTGATCTTCAAGGAGGTTCTTGAAACCAACTTCATGACAAATCGGATGCGATGAGGCTGCTGGGACTACCTGCTGGGCGGGAAGTCCAGGTTGCTGAGGTTGCTGCATGGCTGAGGAACTTCCACCTCCAGGAGTGTTGAGGGGCATACCCTGAGTAGACTGAGGCTGAGATGGTGCTCCGCCTCGTGGGTCTTGAAGAGCAGCATATTGGTGCGCATGAGCCTGGAGTTGTGAAATCTGCTGGAAGTTTGGCTGAGAGAGATAGGGGTTTCCGAACTGCGGATTAAAGGGAAACACCGACTGAGTGGGCAATTGCTGTCCCATCTGAGGATACTGCTGTTGGCCAGCATGAGAAGCATACTGGAAAGCCTGCTGAGAGGGGTATGCATATGTATGCTGAGCCAAGTTCGGGTCGGTAGACTGCTGAGGAAAGACATTTGGCTGCTGCATGATATCCTGAAAGGGAGTCTGCTGGGGAAAGGAGGAATTGGCAGCTGACTGCATGCTAGCATAGCCGGCAATGAGATTCTGAACATTGTACTGTTGGTTAGGAATGTCAGCGACGAGTTCATCAACATGATCAATGAGTTCCGAAGGAGCCGGAGTATGTTCTTGAAACTGATGAGCCTGAGCAACCTGGGTGTTCTGATGAGTTGCAGAAACTTGCTGAACATGAGTAGCTTGACTATTAAGGACTTGGGGTCCTGTAGTCGAAGCTGTCGCCTCAGGGCTATCGCTTGTGGTGGTGTTGGAAGTCATTGATGCCGACGATGTTACAGCTTGAACAGTTAGAAGAAAGAGCAAAGAAGCACAGATGAAGAACAAAACAAGATAGAATATAAAGAAAGAATGAATGAATGCAATGAAATGATTGCCGAAGCAACCATCAGTGTCTGCTTTGGAGTGTGTGTCATGATCCACATTGCCAGTGCCGTGATGTTTTCGAATACCAGAACAGTCAATTTTGACAGTGGCAGTGGCAGTGACCTATGCATGCCATTCAGTCCATACTTAGCAGTGGTTCTTAGGATTCAATATTCACCAGTAATGTTAGTTCCTTGTAAACCGCCTCTTCGATACCTCATCTTCTTCCTTCATCAACATCAATCTTCGACTCGTTTACATCACAAAGACACAGAAGTTGATTTACTCCAGAACTCTCAACGCATAATCAACAGCCCCTCAGGCTCCCCAAACACCTCAATATGCCCGACTACACCACAGATTATCTACAATATTGGGGTGATGAATGGGTTGCCCGTTGGTCAGAGGGCCACTGGGCTTTGGAAAACATAGCAAGGTGCACCTTGCAGTATCTCAAAATATATACAAACTGGGATGTCTGCTCCGGACTTTCGAGAAGCCCTTCCTATAGGTATAGGGCTGAACGTATCTTTGGCGTGGAATGGACACCCCATGAGGCTGATGGCACTATCAAATACGAAGTCTCATGTGGCTTCAGTGAGCTCGCCTTTCTGGAAAGCGAGTGGGCCAGGGATCGTTTGGAGAAGTTTGAGGAGCCATACTGGTCGAATGAGCTTATTGCAGAGGGCCAGTTTATGTGCGGCTGCATCTCCGGCACTCTTTTCAAAATGGTGCTTTGGATCGATTGGGTTGAACAACGCTGGGACGGAATCGTCGACGAGGTCGAACGTCTTCTCATGGCCCACTCGGAACGTGAGGCGATTATTGAAGAAGAGCTGGAGATATCCGCTCAAGGATGACCCCCAAAGAGGCTTCCTGACCGGAAGACGTATGCCACAGAGTCTTTCTTGATCGACCTACACCAAGCTTCGGAGAAAATCCCAACACACGGTATGGGGATCGGGATGAAGATGTATGAGATGATGCCAAGTCTTGTTCACTATCGCCATTCTCACGCGAGTTGTAAATTCCTCACATGCCCCATTCCATCTTACTAACCGATGATAGATTGCGCCAAACGTCCAGTAAAGCACCTTAGAGATGCGAATTAGTCATAACCAATTCGCCTTGCCGAAATTTCTTGTTCTGTTCGTTTGCCAGTGTGCTGCCCCTGATTCGTTGAACGTATCAATCAAGTCAGAGGAGAAGCCGAGGAACACTATTTCCCATTATTTCTTGCGATGGAGTGTTAGTTTTGTTATTAATGGGAGATTGCAGCTGGTCGTTGGCAGAGTAATTGTACCTTGAAGGAGAGTAACAGTCTCCTGTCTCTTTGCTAATGAAACTTGTATTGGTGTTTACAGCTTCCTCTGAGTCTTGTAGGATAAGATAGGCCTTGACTTTTGTCTAAACAGCCGAGAGAATTGATTTTACTAAGAAACTGTGTCTTGTATGGTATATTAGGAGCTTAATTTGAACAGTTTCGTATATGACATGATTCATAATAATGATGTTCGGCAGATTAGAGCTTTTGTTCTCGGCTCACCAAATTGCTTAGGCATGTCTTTGCTGAACTTTCAGTAGCTGGTTTTCAGATATGACTCTGCTTCAGGACATCAAAAATAGAGGAACTGATGACCCTGACTCTGACTGAAGTGTGTTCGCAGCGCTTCATAATACTGAGAGATCATATTCTCAGTATTCGGCAAAACCTCAGTTCATGGCTCACCATGAAGACATCATGTCTATCCATGGGCTTTCCAGGTTTAGGCTTCATTTACGTATGGCATGTCATTATTCTTCTAAAAGTTTTTGTTGATTAATGCCCTGACCTTGAAAAGACACACCCTCTCTACTTTCATCGACGATGAATGAAGAACGGTTACGGTATGATGAACAGGCCATACATTGATAATGAAAGGACACTAGTATTGGTTGATGATAGGATGTTTCATAGTACATCAGCTTTAGTTTTACTGAAAGCGGGATACTGGGAAATTATAAGATAGCCCCTTTTATCTTCGTCAAGGCACACCACTGGACTTCAACAGCACGCGAGAAGCCTAGAGAGAGATGCGGATTTGAACTGTGGCAACTACTCGATACGTATCACTTCTAAGCCTAGAGTTCAATGTTGATCTTCCTGAAAACACAGTCTGAGTAGACCTAGAGCCGGCGAACGGCAAATATTAAAATTTGTTATTGAAAATCTGATTGCTCTCAGTTAAATCGCAATCCAACCGTGCCATGAAGAGACAAGGCCACGGAAACATGAACCCTCCCAGCCACGTAAAAATGTCATTTGGTTTGATAAATGTTCTACAGAAAATATAGACCCTGAGGGGGGATAGTGAAGCGGTCTACTCTGACTTGCTTTAATCTAGTTTGGTGTACTTCCCCATTCTGAGAAAAAGTCAACAATCAACCATTTTGCCTTGAGAAAGCAGAAACGTACCGTTTACGGAGAGTCTTTTCACGACCGTAGAAACGGGCTCGCATGTTCTTGGCTTTAGAAGCAGCCTTTTTGATCCCCCTGCGGTCCTGGACCATCTTTGCTTTCATTTGCTGCCCGTATTCCTCGATGGACTTTTTGACTTGTTGTGAAAACTGTGACGACTTTGAAGATTGATCAGATTTGGAAGGGCTCGAAGAGCTTGAAGACCACGAAGGCCGCGACCATAAGGACCGTATCGATCTACTCATCGTGCAAAGAGGGGTATAAGAGAAGGTTTGCGTGTAGTAAATAATGTCGTGATGCAGAGGTTGTGAGTGTAGTAGAAACTGTCACAGCAAGGAGTGTAGGAAAGGGGTTATTGAAAAGTGAAAAAGGTGTCCCAAGTCAAAGAGGAGCAGTTCCTTATAGATGATTCTTATCTGGGAAATACTTTCAGGTCTCCTGTTCATTTCCACTCAACAAACTCAAGATGTGAATTCAAGCTATGATTCTCCAAGCAAATAACCCAATTACTGCTGCGCTGTTAAAGCTCAGCCTTATTTTAACATTAGATTCAGAGGTTAAACCTCTTGACAAACTTTTAACACGTATCTCATGCGGCATCCTCTCCCACAAGGACCCCAGGCTGGCCATAGGGCACGGCACCAGGGTTCTTTGGGTTTCTGAGATAAGGACAGGCTCGGAGCATAGTTTACCAACAACTTTGCGACCATCTGCACGCGTTCTCCAATTAGCTGGGCTTCCAGCAGATAGATATATGAACGCTCCGCAACCACTGAGCTAAATAAATGGAACATGGACCACAGGTGGCAGTAGATAATAGTTGATCATGTGTTTTATTGACTAAATTATTGAGACGAGATCAAATGTGGCCACTCGTGTAAAGTGTATGTGTAAAGATATGCGACTTTCAAGGAAGTGAGTAACGCATCAAGCTTCAACCAACAAACATAAACAGAGTCTACCTAGGCTGGATGCTCAGGATAACTGAAAGTTAATCATTAATTCAACCATATGATTCATTTTCGCATTGGATAACTTCTTCCATTCTTTGCCCTGATAACAACCTCAATTTGTGAGTACTTGTTCCAAAATGCAACGCCTCTCGAGATCCAAACTGTCATCGAATTCTGCTTATCGAACTACATGTTTTTGCTATGACCTTCTCCAACACTACGCTTGTTTCCGCTCCTCTGAAAGTCCTGCGTTCACTCTCTTCGTCGCATATCAAGTCCTCGCAATGTTTACCGACCTCGCTCACAAGAAGCACCAAGTCGAACTATGAATTGAAGAACCCCTGGGGCAAGGAAAATTGCGACCTTGAACCAGAGTGTTAAGATAAAATGGTCTAAAGGTCTGCTAAGATATACTAAACTTACCTAAGCCTTTTCGTCCCTTAGGATTGAGGTCCTAGGCTTTCTTGACTCCTCAATAAGGGTGATGTGAATCTGCATCTGGAAAACAGTGCCGTTCTGTATCCAGAGGGAGGCATACCCCACAGACCGCACCATCTGAGCCCAATGCATCACTCGAGGCTGATGATGTATCTCAGGTTGTACTCATCGACATGCTCTTTGGTATTGCGGTCGGTACGCTGGGTGGTAAGATCAAGGCATCTTACTGAAGATGCGCCGTCCAACTTCGCGTTCTCAGTGCTGATGAACTTTCTCAGTTCATCTTTCCAGACTACCTTAAACAATCCTCGTGTCTTGGACCTGCAATGCATAACCGTACTGAAGGCAATTTCTTTCAAGCTGGGTCATGCTAGCTAGAATATTGAATGCTGGGAGGATGGTCACGTTTTAAGTAATCTACTTCAACACTGATATCGTTAAGCGTGACTGCTTGCCTAGGTCGGTCCTCAGCATTGCCAGCCGTTGCTAAGGACGTCCGTTTCCATTGACTTGATGCTCCAATCTGAGCACTTCTTAGGCTCTTCTCAGGCCAGTTCTCCCCGTACGGCCATGTTGGCACCCGGTTGACGATAGTTGTCATGCGGTGATAGGCTGGTAATATCGAACATCAAGGGACCTTGGCGATGAATGTTAATAATCTGGGGAACTTAGATACCGGCAATACCCGGGGGTTGGAGGGAAGTTGGCAGCAAACATGCAGTAACGAGTTAAGATTTACTAGCTCCTGTGCAATGATTCTCGCCCGTTGAAGGAAGCGGACTAGGCAGAGCCATTCCCTTTCCTGTTCTTCCTCTTCTTTCTCGTATAGCCAATCAGTAAGTGTATAGACTCTGAAACACGTCTGGCCAACACAGTTGTTGATGTACTGGCCCTCTGCGATGTAGGTATTATCAACCCCCCAGAGATCGAAATGCTTAAGCCTGTCTGTAGCCCAGCCGACCTCCAGGACGACAATGCGGTTGATACTCACTGAGGGCGAGTAGGTGTCCCCGTCCCGAGTTGACCAAGTGACCCCGAAGAGAACCTGAGTTCTCCAACGGTATAGATGATATGTGGCGAGGAGTTCAATGATTTCGGGGTTCGTGATCGTGATGTTGGCCATAAGTTCAATAGCAGTTCTGGCAAGGCGTCTGTTGGAGTGTGTCGAATTTGACCATCGAGTCAACCACTCTTCGCCGAGGAAATCGAGGTATGCTTGTAAATAGTCGGGCATCTGGAGACATTAGATCTGGTATTGTGCTGGTAGGAGCAGATAGATATACCGCAGTTCCTGTAGTTCAAGGTTTGGTGGTAGAGTGGGAGATGAGGAGTTCAAGTCAATGAGGTGAAAGGTAAACATCATAAGAAAAGTTTCCACCTGTGGTCAACCTTAGGTGCACTGCAGGAGGACCAGCAGGGCAAGTCAACCACTCGCGGCCAAGGAAATCGAGGTACGCCTGCGAATATTCGGGCATCTGGAGACGTTAGCTCTGGTATTGTGCTGTTAGTAGCAGATAGATATACCGCGGTTCCTGTGTTTCAAGGTTTGATGATGGAGTGGAGGGGGATGATGTGTTGAGAAGTTGATGAGTTGAATGGTAAATATTGTGAGAATATCTTACAAGCTGATGACCCGTGGGCGGAAGACTTTAGGATGAATTTTCCTAAGCTTAGGATATCCTTAGGGTATCCTCATCAAAAGAATGCTGAATTTAGATGAGCCCTGAGATGTCAGGCAGTGCCAGCAACTGTCAAGCATTTTACCGCTCAGGTAGGTAGGTACAGTCAGAATAGTAACACAATGCCCTGATTTACACCCGGTGGAACGACCACCTGGCAACTTCTCAACCTGCCTACTCGCCATTTTCATCAGTAAGAAGACTTTAACAGGAAATGCATGCGCTGGTTGACCGCCAGTGACTGAGCTACCACTCCGCACCATCTGACTTTGTTGGGTATTTGGCAGGAGATCAATGTTTCAGTATGTGAGGACGGTATGAGATGGCTGCTCAAAACATGAAACTCATGTCCAAAGGCCAGCACTTCTCCCTCCTCCTCTTATTCCGCCCCTGCATGGGCAGTGGTGGAGCTTGGGGAACATTGTTGTCGTTCATCCGCGCATCAGTCCTGGCTGTGAGCTGATGGTCTCTTATTCCTCTCGGGACTGTGTCGAGGTCAACTAGCGGCTGGTTCACCAAGTCCAGTGTGCTACCGACCCAGGTAAAATCGAGCCACGTGGTGATGGGAACATTATACCGAATAATATGGCACCCAGCAACATTATACCAGCGATGGCATCCGGATATCACCAAGTCCATGGCCAAGTTCCTCATCGATAAGTCACTCGGTCCTGTTTTGTCTGCCCTTGATTGAGAAAATCTCCATACAGGACCACCAAGACACCCTGGTAGTCTCTTGGAACCATTGATGCTCCATTGTGGAAAGTTGAAGTTGCCGTCCGTGAGAGCAGTCTTTGACGTTTCACACGCACCTGATCCGAACAAATACAACAATCTCGCTGCGATTTACCAAAACACAGACACTATCAACAGCAGATTCACCGAGTTATTTCTGTCAAGCCCTGCAGATGATGACCAAGTTGGTTACACTGATCCGGGTCTGCCTCCTGCAGACCCCATTCAGTCTGGCCATGCTAGTATGGCATCATCTGCAACGCCGGTGCAATTACAAGCACTTCGAGAAGCAGTAGCAAAGGCTCCATTGGCGCTAAAGCATAAAGAACTCAAAGAGGATACATTTCCCGTCATCGATCAATTTATTCATCAACTTCTTCATCATGGCACAACTACAATATCCCCTTGGATCGATGAACATGTCCCGGGTACTGGTGACCTCTTTCAAAGTGAACCGTACTCGACAGTCAGTGCAAGGTCAAAGGACAAGAAGGCAGCCTCCTCCAAACAAACAGTACGACGCAAGCGAGTATGGAAATATTTACCTGAACGACAGCTAGGTAGCTATAAATGTGCGACGGAGGGCTAGACGAGCGATGGCTATCAAACCAGCAATAACACCTAAGCAAAGGCTAGCCAAACTTACAAAGGATAGGGCTAGACGAGCGACAAGAACACCTGAGCAAAAGCTAGCTGCGAGTGAGCAAAGGAGGGCTAAACGAGCGGCTAGGTCTTTGATGGGGCGCAGTGGCAAGGAATGATTCGAATACGAGATGTTATCGCTGGGTATGCTATTGCGAAGTGTCGCATTTTTGGACCAAGTATTCACATATCAGATTGCTTTATCGGGAGATCTGGAATTAGAGTATTTGGAGCCGTTGGCATACTCGCCGGCCGTGAAATAGCACAGATCCTCAAAATCAATTGATACGAAAATGTGCGCTGTCCAGTCTTTCGGTGCGACATACTTGATTGCTGCTGCATCCTACACAGGCATCATACTCTTCGGTGTCTCATCCGTGGCATAATCATTGTCAGCATCCGTGAAATTGTCGCCTGGAGGGTCGTCGGGGCAGCCCCAATTCGGACCGCGAACCAGGTCCCGATCGAACCAAGGGGCATCAGGCCTTTTCTCTTGCAACCAAGGGAACCTTTTCCAGTCTGGCGTTTCGTCAGAAGGGGGCTCCGTATTCGCCCTCTTTTTACCCATCTTAACACTGCGATAGTACACAACGACTCAAGGAGGAGCCGAGAGTGGATGTGATATCGAGTGCAATGCAGGTTACCTAGGGAAGGAAAGAAAACACAGGACATCGATCCTAAGTGACAAAAAGACTTCTAAGTTGAGGTAATATAGCCTAAGCTTAGGATAAGTTTAGTATAGACTTAGTCTATCCTTTGCTGAGCTTATTTTGACACCCCATATTATGGTTTGCTGTTTTCTAGCCCAACACCCAACTTCCTGAACAGTTGCAAAGCCTATCTACCCAGCCTGTGACTGGAGACAGGCACAGTTGCTGGACTGAACCAGCTATTCTTGACAACGAGTTCAAATCGGCACCTGGTATCTTGGAATTGATTCAAATCACCACGTTTCACTGACGAGTTCGTCACCAGACTTGAACACTGTAAGGTCACTATTAACATAAGAAACTGACATCTAACCGCTTGAATAAGCATCGATCCCTTGGGCTTCGAAGCTATCAAGATTGACTTTCGAAAGCAATTTCGTTGCAATGAAAATGGCCGTCATTGCCCCTGATGATTTGCAATAACTGTGCCTTTTCCCCATCCTACCCCTTTTCTCCGCACCTTCATAACACAACTTTCATACCCATACGAGATACTTCGCATTACCACATCAGCTGGTTAAAGCAGGAGATATATCTCGTCTTTATATAAGCAAGGCGGTCCGATTTAGCTGCGGATTAAAGCTATTCTAGGACGACCTGCACTCGGCTTCGGAACTGCTTGGTCTTCACACCGCCGTCGAGCTTCTGATCGTCACTCACGTTCTCAATATAGACCTCAAATGTACATTGGCATTTTCCAGTCTGCTGTAAATCCTCCTGATAACCCCCAAGGCCCCCTCCTCCCCGGCCTCCTCCCCGAGAAAGTATCTCATATGTTGACGCGATCAACCAGACTGGACATGTTCCTGAACGCCCATTGAGGTCCATCTTGTATACAGAAGGAAGCTAACATCAGTTCTAACTGCAACTCTAATTGCTCCTGTTACCGGTGCCAGTCAGTGCCGGTGCCATAAACAAAAGAAATAATAAAACGCGTCACTCTGTTGTTAGGGTTAATAAACCCTTCTCCGATATATTTATCTCCCTCGCCTCCCCCTTCTGCCTCCTCCTTCTGCATCACTTCATCCCTATCATCTTCATTCCCTCACTAACTGTGATCAGAAATGGCGAACCCGCAACCCCCTGTCGTCATCATTATCGACGACGATGATATTCCTACGCTTCCCCCACGAGCTCTGGTCCCTCGAGCTCCTCCTCCCCAACACCCCCCAAGCTCCTCCCAGACAAGGCATCTCAATTATTGAAGCCATCGACCAGACTGGACATGTTGCTGGACGCCCCCCGATGTCCATCTTATTTGGAGAAGGAAGTCTGACCCGAGCTGAACTCACGCTTTTTATTGACCTTGCACAAATGATGCACGAAGTCGAGGAAGGCCCCAATGTCCCGTATGAACTCAAACACTGGAGACACTTCTGGGGAAAAAATGCATTCAAAAACTGGGATACCACGTCGGGTAATACTGATGACCTGCCGCTTCGGCCTGTCACTCTACAAGAGAATCGAGTCAGGGTTGGCAAGCTCAAGGTCAACCACCCACCCATCATCGATTTTCCTGGACCACCTGGCCCGGCGCGACTTCATGGCTGCCCCGTCTACATGAGCGTATCTCCTGTTGCCCAAGACCAGCTCCTCCAACCCATCTGGAAAGACGAGAATGGAAAGTTCGTCAGTCCTCGTTGCGTGGAAACAGATATGCCAGTAGGAAACTGCATTGATCTTGCCGTTCTCAGGTTCGACCGAACCGCGACTTCTCGAATCAAAGAATACAACATCGCGCGCATCACGAATGCTGCCCGCCGCCGGCTGATGCATTTTGCTGCTGTAGGTGCGGAAGTGGCAGCATACATTCCTGCAGACTGTCAAGCACCAATCCTCCAATTACCTGAGCTCGTCGGAGACCGTGTTGAGGAGACAACAAATGCCAAGCAGGCCATGCTCGACTTCGGTGCTCGCCGTCGGCTTGGTCGACGTCGTCCGTGAGCCTCCCGTCTTTACCGCAGGCGTCAGAGGTGGGCGTCGCCTCGCCACCTGCGAACTGTACCGCTGGAGGACCAACGCTCTCTTTGGAGTGATGTGGTACACTGACGGCCACACATGGTGGTCCTCGGTTACCAGCAGCGCCATCGTCAACCTAGAGATCGCTTGGGGAGCAGACCGACTCTGGCGTTTTGACCTCCATGCCTTCCACGACAACACATATATTGCAGAGGGACAGTACATCTCCGCCTGCATTAACGAAACGTGTTTCAGTGTCCACGATGTTATGGATAGGATATCGGAACTAGAACAAGAAGAAGAAGAAGAGGAAGAATGGCTCCGCCGATTCGACAACCGCCGACAAGCCAGAATTCTTGCGCAAGAGCTGGTAAGTATTAACTCATTCATTATGTCCCCTGTGGCAGTCAGCTGACTATAACTGTATTAACAGGGATTCATCGACAACAGCGATTCTTGTGACTCCGAATGATAGCCAAACGACGTTCTTTTCTCTTGGGGAGGAGGATTTTGAGTGTCAGGTTGCCCTTTCCATGCGGTGTGGGCTCCTCCTACGCCCGTTGGGTATTGGGCAACCCGGCACTCATTATTCATATGATGCTTTTTAATGTGGTGTGGTAATTTATCTTGATGAAGCTGCGGAGGGGATCTCTTAACTATACGACTAGTCGATATCATGCGAAGTCTCATCTGGTATTCCGTTATGAGTTATTACTACGCTGCATCTTTATATTTCATTCATATGTTCTATAGCCTTTATGTTATCAACCAACATGCTGACACCCTGTTTTGGTAAACCATCGTGACATACTGTCTTCATGACGAAATTCAAGCCAATGGCATGGCTCTTGAGACTGCCTACCTTAAGTTTGAGGAGAGCTACTGCCTTTCCTCTGCCTTTCCGATTGCTGAAGCTTCATGAAATCAGACAACGGACACTTGGGTTTTGGGTTCATTGACGAGACTCCACACAGAAAATGCTCGCGTGGGTTCCTTAATTGACAGGGAGGCTTTGTAAGAGGCTCAGGGGTCACTTGACGCCATCTGCCGAGAAGAGCACAGCAAGCCTCGAGCGATCCGTTGGAAAGTCTAAGTTCGTCGATGCACTCTGAAGCATCCGCGGTTCGCCTCATGCCAATCCCTCTCGTGACTTGCAACAGTGGACATGCGGATTCGATGAGCTTGAGTAAATAGCGATACTTGCGCCGTTTTTATTGCAAATATATGTTCGCATTCATCATTATCATCAGAATTGAATTCAATGTCAAATTTGGATGGTTGGAGATGCAGTAAGTTGTCGAGTGTCATGTCAGATTGATGGAGCGATACCTAGATTTTTGGAACGCCTGAGCAGGCCCTGGTTGTGCCACGCCCCAGCAGAGGGGAAGGAAGAGTACCTAGGTAGAGACAACTTTGGGGTTCGCCAGCCAGCATCTCCCTAACCTAAAAAACTCTTGTAGACCGCCCAGTTTCACTGGGGAGTCATACACTCTTAAGGAAGAATAAGGACTCCTGGACTCAATGAGATGGACCACTGATAAACTAAAGCAAGTGGCCTAAATCCTTTTATATCAGCAGTCCTGGCGTACATGTTTTGACTTCTTTCAGCCCTGTCTGTCAACAGTATTACTATCGTTCACATAAAACCTAATTCAATATTCTTGTTGGAACTCAGCACACGCGAAGGTGTATACTCAGCTTAGCGATAACTCCCGTCCCCAGTGTATGAGATAGGTCTAGATATAAGGTGTCCTGTAGCGATGGAAACAATACAGACAAAATAGGCTTCCGTGGGGCCTTCATTATGCGTAGCCGTTGCACAACCGTTGAGTGTCGGTGCCAGCCCAAACCTCCACCTCAGCAGCTACAATTACAGCTTTGCCATCAGTCAGGACGCAGACTTCCGATTTAATCCGCCGAAGACAAGCCTATTTTCGTTTCCAGGTGAAGTTGCAAACTTGGCTGATCATGGCCGAACTTGACAAACAGGGATAGACAGTAGCAAACATCATTCACATGTGGCAAAACAACTGACTCAAGACAACGTTCCTCTTCCGTTTTGGTACATGAAGGTTATCTTTTGGTCCAGAGATGAGCCGCTAACGGACAAACAATGACTTTGTGGAGTTTGAGTTTATGTGCCTGCAGCACCTGATGATAGACATTTACGGGGACTGTCCGCTTCCCAAATCGTCTCCCCGCGGTTGCCAGGAAAAGCAGCTGTCATTGTCCCACAAGCAGTCTTTGTTCTTGTGTGGCCTCGGATTTCCCAACTGCTTGGCGAGTCTAGATCCAGTTGTGCGTGAGGTCGTGATACCCACATATGCCTCACCGCTGATGTGTTGAAGTGATTTCACAATACAGGTAGGCCACTTTCAGAGGAAGCTTTTAGGCATAAAGATAACTGTTATACATTATTAAGGCTATTAATGCCAATCCTAGTAATACTGGCTGTTCAAAACAATCATTACCCTTTCATCATCATTAATTCCATCTCATTGTTCACCAAGGTATCGCAGATTAAGGGCTGTACTTCTCCCACTGGATCTTGGTAACATCCTTGTAGCACTTGGACTCGAGGGCGTACTTGTGGCTGGAGTACGATCCCTTGGGAAGAGTTTCCAACTCGGCACACTGGGGCACAAGGCGGACGGGAGCACAGCCCTTGGGGATGTTGCGCTGGATCTTGTTGTTCTTGTCAATGGTGAGGTGAGCCTGCTCAATGACGATGAAGTGCTTGCCCTGGTAGTATTCCAAGCTCTTGTTACACGCCACAAAAGTCTCGGGCAGCAGATATGTGTAGGGGTCCTCGGGCTGGTTCAACTGAACACCGAGTGTGCCGGGTTCGAAGTTGAGAGTAGCACCGAAAAGGTTCTTGTTCTTCTTGTCGGCCACGAGAGCGATGCCATTGGGAGTCAAAGGAGTGCCACCGTCGCTGATGACAGTAGCCTCGCCGTTTTGGCGCTCCTCCTTGGTTCCGTTTTGGTAGAAAATACGACCGTCCTTCTCGATAACTCCGACGAGGGCGAGGCCTGCTCCGGTGTGGATGCTGGTGAGCTCGGTGTTGTGGATGGGCGGATCAAAGTCCTTGGAGTGGTCTGTGACGTTGACGACGAGCTTGAAGCCCTTTGATGTCGAGCGTGAAGGGTATTTGGGGTTCACGTTGATGTGAGGCTGGACCGGTGAGGCCGCTGCAAGGCCGAGGAGGCTGAGGAAGAAGGTTGATGTGAGCATGGTTGTTGGGTAGAGTTTTGATGCAGAGAGGGTAAAATCTGAGAAGGGAGGATGGGAAGAGGATGGCAAGAATCAAGTTAATGTCTTGTCTATGGTGTTTGTATTCTTTGGAGAGAATTGATGATACAAGGAAACCAAGAAAGAGAAAAAGGGCGATGGTCGAGTGTTTTAAATGTTTGCCTCAAAATCGTCCGTCCTGGTTCTCAGCTCAGCCGATGTAACGATGAAGTCCATCACAGCTGGGCCGGCCGATCAGAACCTGGAAGTGGCTGGCTAGCATCGTGAGGTGACTAGCGGACCCTCAGTGGGTATTGAGCCCATCAGTGGTCAGAGTGGAACCCGCTCCAGCGGACTACAGGGGGTTTAGCGAATGGCTAGAGGGATCGCCGGTGCGGGGAGTCCCAGCCGTGGCCAAGTCGGGGCCTTTAATACGAGGGTCCTGCCGCGACTACTTCATTGGATGGGTGTTTCTCTCCGGACACCTCAGACAAAGAGACAGATGCCATTCACGATGTTGAGGCCAGTATCAGAGATGAGATATACAAATATCGTTATAATACACTGACTACACAATCTCAAACACACCCAAGTAAGCAAATGAATATCGTCATGAAAAGGTCCAGTTCTTCTGACGTCAAGAGATTACGATGCTCAATCCCTTGTTTCGAAACATGAGAGGATCCCAGTCCAATCATTGAAGATCCGATATCCATAATTAGCTTCCTTTTTTATCTTTCAAATGCCATTCTTCCGTCACATGCTACGATGTCCATTGGGTTTTTTTCTCTCGCCGATAAAACCCAAATCTGTGGATCTAACACTAACGATTAGTTAGCCAACAACGTACATGCACAGGCGAGACCGATGCCAAGGAACAGGATACGATGGTCTTTGTTTGACAGGACGGAGGCTGGCCTCAGCTTCATGTTACGCGAAATGGCGGTCCTCATGGTCATTCCGTTTGTCAAACGTTGAGCTCCATCGCGTGGCATTGCAGTCACAGGGGTTGGCTACTAGTCCATTTGTCTGTCCGTTTATGACGTTTCTCTTCAAGATCTCAACAGATCTTTACGAGATGGCGGTTTCATATCCCTTGAGATGATATCACCAGGGTCTTTTTGTATGTGTCACTGCGATGATCTCTCGTGTCGTGCATCGTGAATTATATCATAAATGTGGTTCAGATCTCAATTACGTGTGGCCTGTTCATATGAGATCACCAACATTCCTCCAGAACAGTATCGTTGAAGTCGGAATTTTCGGGCGGGCATTTTTTTCCCCAAACGTAAACTCAATCTCGATGTCCTATCAGGCCCTGATCCAATCGATTTATCCGTTGCAGTTGATCCGGTGTAAAGTGAGGCTATTCCTAAAAGGGTTAACTTTTAGTGAGGAATATAATAGATAAGGGATTTTTAATCTAGTTAACAGTTATATAATATACCTTTTTACTATAAGCCTTATAAGGTTAAATAACTATAAGTATTAATTAAATTTATATATAATTTCTACTATATAGATATTTAATTAAATAGGGTAATAAATATTTATTTTTTTAACTAAAAGCTTATAAGGCTATAAAACTAACCTTTATAGTAATAGCCTAAAACTTACAGTTACTACTTATAAATGCTTAATAATACCTTTAATAAGGCCTATAAAGCCTATAATAATAGCTTTAATAATAAATATAATAATATAAAAGATTTACTTATAGTAAGGCTACTTTATAAGGCTATTAAATTAATTAAAAATAGAAAAAAGCTATATTTTTTATATCTTTTAAGTTTAAGGAATATTATTAACCTTAATAGGCTAGCTATAGTAAAATAGAAGCTATAGTAGCTACTATAAAGGTTTAATAGGCAATTTTATAATAAGCTATATATAATTAAGGAATTTAATTAGCTATATTAGTAGATTTCTAATAATATATATATAAAGGGATTATATTAGTAGACTTTATAATTAAAAGTTATAATATTCTTATATATTATTAGTTAAGGCTACTTATAGTAAGCAGTAGTATATTACTTTAGTATTACTTAAAGCTCTATTAGTTAACTTATAAAGATATCCTTTAAGGCTTTTCTTAATATCTATAAAATATTTATTATTTAATTAAAGCTAGATTTTATATACTATAAGCCTATTATAAAGCTATAATATTATTACTTCTTTAGCTATATTAAGGCTATAAATAGAATATATATAGTAGCTTAAATCCCTAAAGACTACTAAAGAAAATAGTATAATTAGAAGTCTCTAATTATATAAAATATCCTCTATACTATCTGCCTAAATAGAACTTTTTTATATATCCTTACTAGCTATAAGAGGTCTATAAATAATACCTTACTAATAAGGCATATTTATAATAAAAGCTTAAATATAATTTTAAAGAGATTTTATATAGGAGATATAGGCTTTAGTTCTTATAATAGATTTTTTATTTCTTATATTAGCATTAAATATTATCTTAATAATTAGAAAGTATCTTTAAAAGGACCTTAAAATAAGAAAGAGTTATATAACTTATATTATTTATAGCTATAGATTATTATTAAGTAGACCTTTAGTTAAGTTAAGAGGAAATTCTATATTATATGCTCTTTACTATTTAAATATTTAATATATAAATAGATCTTAATTATATATACTTATATAAGCCTTTAGAATTTCTTAAAGTTATTAAAATCTAGGCCTTAATTAAAAGAGAATAATAAAGAATATATTAAGTAAATAAAGACCTAAGTAGCTATAAACTTACTAATAAACCTAAGGACTTTAAGGATAAAAATTATATTTAATTAGTAGTTAGAATATATTAAATAAAAGGTTAAAATAAAGATATATAATAAAGCTATTTATAATATAGAAAATAAGTATTTTAATACTAAAATTAAGTAGCTTTTAGTAAGATTATATTATTATAAAGTAGAAGAGGAAGGTTAAAGGAGGGCTAAAGAGGTTAGAAAGAGGCTATTATAAAGGAAGAAAAAGCCCCTCTTTTAGCACCCTAGCTATGATTTTTAAGGCCTTCTTATTAGGTCAGTTAAAGCCTAACTTCTAATCCTTTAACCTCTTAAGGAAAGCAAGATAATCTAATAATATTATATTTTTAATTAATATTAATATTAATTTAAATTTTAAAAGTATATTTAGTAAACTTAAAGCTATTAATTTATATATAAAATATTAAAAGTACTATATAAGTAACTAAAAGGCCGCTAGCCTCACGCAGCTGGTATCATCCGTTTCCTCCCAGACATATACAACTTCCATCGCCTTATTGCGTAGTTGGTTGTGGTCTTCTTTATTGATGATAGCTTGGTCGATCTTATACGTCACATCGTGGCCTTCTGTTAGATAAGGCTTGCTGGGATCAGGCTTGTCGGGATCGAACTGTAGGCTTCTTCTGATAATAGGCATCGTGACGGTGTAGCTGTGATGTTGTTAGCGGCTGCGATCAGAAGGTATGCGGGTTGGATGACTTACTGCCGAAGCGTGTTGGACGATTGAAGCGTGTGTTTGAAGTGGGTTGCAAGAGGAAGATCTAGCCTAGCTGAAGAGCAAGGCTCTCCAGCTGGCTTGAGTGCAGTTAGGTTCAGGCTGTAATTGAGGCAGCTAACTTAATGATATTAACTTAATGAAGCTTTACCACCTGGGAGGCAAGTAATGTTTAAATTATAATAGACTTTAGAGATGCTTAGATACCTTTTAAGGCTAATATGCAAACTTAAAAAAAAATAAAAAAAATAAAAAGTAAGCTATAACTATAAAAAAGTAAGTAATTAAGCTTATATTACTTTATATACTAATATTTAATTATTTTATATTAAGATCTTATTTACTATTAACTTTTTATTATTATTATAAAGAGTTATTAACTCTTAAGTATTTAAAGCTTTAACTACTATAAGTTTAACTTTCTAATTACTTTTAAATGCCTTTTAATATAAGTTAATAGGCTTTAATTTATTAAGATAAATTACCTTTATTCTAGCAGTATACTTTTACTTTTCTTTATTAAATTACTATTAATACTACTATTTATTGCCTTAGCATTAGTTATTATTTTATAAAGCAAATATACTTAATTAAGTAAATTCTATTTAATTAACTATAGCCTTATTTTACCTGCTAAAAGACTCTTTAACTTTTAGTTATAAACTCTTTCTTATATATAGAATTTTTTTTATCTTATATAATTAACTTTATAGAATTTTCTAGGTAATTTTATTATTAAAAAGTTAAAATGTCTCTACAGCAATACGCAAGGTATAGCCAATAGGGTCTCATATAATGAGAGAATACAATATAATGCTTATTTTCAGCATATTATAATATAAGGCATTATACACTACGCTAAAAAACACAATAACCTTAAAATTAAGTCTTAAGGTTATATAGCGCTGCTGCCTTGAACCTTATAATCTAACTGAATAAGTAGCCTTAATCTATAAGCATAAAAAAGATGTTTTCCCTGGCCTTAGCAGGCTAAATGCCTTCTCTATTATTACCTAGTTAAGGCAATTATTACTAAGGCTTTAACCTAAATAGACTATCTTAAAATAGGCTAAAAACCCTAAAATCTATTACAAGATGCACTACTATGCAATTAATATTAATAATAGCTAACCTAACTATAACTATCTAGTTAAGGCAGTTAATGCCTATATATCTAGTAACCTAATAAAAATCTATAGCCTTAAGCTTAATATTATATTAGTTCTTTAATCCTTCCTAAGGTATTATAAAATTATAAAAGAATACCTACTATATGTTAATAAACTATTAATAATATAGCAAGTTAATCTTATAATCTTTAGCTGCTAAGTATAGCTGCTTAGTATTAATAAAGATAAAGCTGAAGATAAAGCTGAAGATAAAGCTGAAGATAAAGCTGAAGATAAGGCCCTTATTAACTACATTGCAGATTAGATAGAGGCATTAGAAGACTTAGTAAATTGCCTAGAATAGGGTTAATGCCTATTAAGGCAATAGCAGGCCTTTATTAATAGCATTATATTAGGCAGCAGTAACAGTCTATACTAGCTGTAATTTATAGAGTTGAGATATGCAGTTGCAGTAGTCAATTTAGTAGTATAAATGTTATATTATGGGAATTAAGGGCTATTGCAGTGTAAAGGAGGGGAAGTAAGAGGGGAAAGAGGGGGAAAAAGGTAAATTAGGAAATGAAGGTTTTAGCATTAAGGGAAAAACTGTAAATGTTAGCAGACTAAAGCTAGCTTAGCAGGTTAGTAATAGATTAGATCAAGTTGCAAGGCAATGCAGTACAGTATAGGGAATATAAATTAAGGGTAAATACAGCTAATTAACACTTAGAGTAATTTTATTATATATAAACTTTAAATACTACTTATAAAAAGCTTACTTAAAGGTTAATATAAATTATAATTATAAAATTAATAATAGTTATAATTTACAAGCTATACTTATTCTTTAAGTTAATAATTTAATTATTTATTATTAAACTTAAAGTATTAGTATATTACTACTTAATTTTTAAGAATAGTATTTTAATTTAGTATTACCTTTAAATAGAGTTAGAATTAGAGTTTAAGTAGTAGAGTATTTTATATTTAAAGATAATTAAGTTAAGTAATTAAATATTTATCTAATAATTGCAGGTAACTGTAAATACTTTTCTTACTAGCTTTTATATCTAGGTCTTAGCACTAGGGGTTATACCTTTAATAAGATTTATAATCTCCTTATTACTAATTTCTAAGTTATAGCTAAGTAGAAGTAATATTTATATATTTAATTAATTAATAGTTACTAATTACTAGTTATTTAAGTTTAATATCTTAACTGTAATTATTAAGGCTTGAATAAAATAGCCTATAAATTCACTGTAAGTAATAGGATAGATAACAGTAATAGAAGAGGTAGAGGTAGGAGAATTAGGTAGATAAAAGGTTAAAACTGCTGAATGGTAAGGCATAGGGTAGGATTTATAAGACAAAGGTAGATTCGTTAAGAAGAGCGATTTTTTCCGAATTTAATGATATATATTATGTAATAGAGAAGTTAATAAGTTGCTAATTAAAAAGGTGTTCCCTGAGTGGGAAAACCTGTGTCTTATATAGACCTCTAAAAGAGCGGGCATTGTGATTCCCAGAGCGGGGTAGCCTCAATGATAATGAAAAGACTATCACAAAAACCGTCAAAATTCAGAGAAAGATAAGATATACTTTTTACCCAATTTGGAAGGCGCTAGGCTTTAGTATGTTTGTTGTACAAAGCGTAGATTAGTCACAACAAGCATTCCAGCTTTAATTGAAAGAGCCTTGTTTTTTTCAATTGAAGGTAGCAGTCAGTTTGACCTTATCAAGCTACAGAAATCGCGCAGTGGGTTCAATCTGACCAATCAGAGAGCATTTTGCTGTTTACAGCTTAATATACCTCCTATTTAACTGCATATTATTTATACAGTTAAATAAGTCTTAAATAGCTTTAATTTTACTTAATGCACTTTTATAATAAAAAAGAAATAAATAGATAATAGGAAATTGTAATAGCATTATATTATTATTACTCTAAATATATACTCTTTTAATCTTATAAATGTAAGTATAATAGGTATAGTAAATTATAATAAAGAAGTGCTATATAGCCTTTAAGTCTTTACTTTTTTAGCTATAAAAGCCTTTCTCTTATCCCTTTATAATCTCTTTTTCTTTTTCTCCTTTAAGCTTTATAATTTTTATTATAGTATATAATTATCTTACTATTCCCTTATCTTAAAGTATTTATCCCTTTAATAGTATACTCTTTATTCTACTTATATACTAATAATTTAATATAGCCTTCTACTCTTAATAATCCTGCTATTTATAAAGAATATAATAATTGCCTTTAAGCTACTATTTTTTATGCTAGTTATCCTATATATAACTACTCTACTTTACTGCTTTATACCTCTAATTTAAGTATTATAACTTATACCTATAAGCTTTCTATTAATCTCTTTACTGCACCTAATACTTAGTCTTCTTGCCTGCCTCTTAGTAGGTTATTTTAATCTTACTATAGCTATTCCCCTAGTAGTATACATTTATATAAGTAACTTAATGCTTATTAAGTTATATATAAGTCTAGTACTTATTCTCTTCCTTTAAAAAGTAAAGCTTTTATTATAAGTCTTACTTCTATCTCTTATTTAATATATATGCTAATTAAAGGTAATATAACTTAAATCTAAACTTAAAGATAATATCTTTAAGCTTAATTATACTTTAATTAAGGTTAAGAGTTCTACTAGTATTATAATACCTTATAATAGTAAGGTTAAGCTTCCCTTTAATAATAATACTATACCTAAGATCTTTTACCCTGCTAAGAAGAAGAATTCCTTTACTGCAGTTACTCTAGTAAAAACCCTTAAGATCCCTAAGACTTTTAAGTCTTTATATGCTTTAAAGTGTAAGCTTAAGTTCCTTAAAGGTAAAGAGTATGCATTTCTATGTATATAGTACTTTAAAGGTATCTTATTAAGTAAAAGTCTATTATCTTATTATACTATAAAGGATAAGCCTAACTTAAAGTGCTATTATTATTACTTTTATAATAGTTATAAGGGTTATACTAGCCTATAAGTGCTTTTATATTTCTTCTTAAGTATATTACTAACTTATTTAGTTTTTATTATTTACTTTCTCTAGTTATTACCCTTTATAATATAATTACTAATAGCATTTATTTTATAAGTTATTTATCTTTCTTTATTTATTTACTTTAAGCTAATTATTTATATAAAAGATTACCTATACTAAGACTTATACTTTAGTTATATTTAAGCTCTTTAAGGCTTACTTTACCCTTTTTACTATCTCTAACTATTATATTCTTCCTTCTTAGGTCTTTAAGATACCTTATCTTAGTCTAGGTATACTTACTTCTAATAAGAGAAGCTTTCTTAGTATAATAGATTTTAAGACTTTTAATATAATTTATAATAGCTTAGTAAGATTTAATAGTATTATTTCTATTAATAATAATAATAAAGTTAAAGATAAAGATAAAGATATTAATAATAATAATATTATTTAAGCTTTTTAAAACTATTTATTATATTTAAATAAAAGTATTTTAGCTATAGGAAATACTCTAGGCTCTTTACTCTTATTACTAGCTAGTTAAATAATTAAACTTTACTTTATTAAGACTTTTAATTGCTTAAGCTATATAAAATTAAGTAATACTTTAAAGTATTTAAATTGCTACTATAATAAAGCTTTAGTTAATCTATCTACTAGTATCTCTACTATAGGTAAGTAGGTAACCTAAAAGCTCCCTTTACTTTCTTCTTATTATAGCTATATATTCTAGATTTCTATATAATGCAATTAAATATTAATCTTAGTACTTAGCTTTATAATAAGATATATTATCTATTAATTATTATAGTAAATAGTATATAGCTTTATTAGGTAAAAGTGTAATTTATTAAGAAAGCGCTATAGGCTTATTGCTTTAGCTGTAATATGCTTTAATGCAATTAGTTCTACCTCTATTATAGAGGTTAAAACTGTACTTTAGTATATTGCTTTCTATATTATAGTATTACTAAAGAGGGTAATAAGATATCCTTATAATGATTTTCTTATTTCCTTATTATCTGCAAATAAAGCATTTAATACTATATAAAGTGCTTAAGTTTTATTATAATTATCTCTATAGGTAATTATAAAATTATAAGTAATATAAAGATATTAAAGAGCTTAGTCTATAGACTTATAGTGCTTTTTACTTAGATTTATAAGGTATTTAAAAAGCTAAGATGCTATAAAAGTAATATCTAGCCTTACTATTATTACAATATATAGTAAAGATTTAACCTTTTCTTAATATAACTTAATATAGGCTAGAGATGCTTAGTTCTCTCTCTTAGAAAGCTTAGTAATAGGAATAGGAATAGTAAGAAACTAGTTATACTTATCTAGGTTATATTTAACTATGCATTTCTTTAAATATAAGTTATAATAGAGGTAGATTTTCTTATTTAGCCTATCTCTAATAATTCTAATTTCTAAGAACTACTTAGCTTCCCTTTTATCTTAAAGCTTATATATCTCTTTTAGCGCTTTAATAATCTTATTTATAGCTTCTTTCTGCTTATAATAATATAAGATAAAGATATTATTTATAAAGAATACTACTAGTATATCTTACATTTTTATATAAAATAAGCACTCTTTTTCCTTATTAGGTTTTAGATTAAGGCGTTTTAAAGTGCTTAAGAATTCCTTAAACTATAAGATAGGTAAGTCTTTTAGTCTATATAATGCTCTTTCTAGCTTTATAAGCTTTCTAGCTTATTTAAAGCCTTATAGGAAGTAGTATATAACTAGAGGTTTATTTTTATTATATATTACATTAATAAATGCATTTATTATATCTAGTTAGTAGATTTTAAGATTATACTTAGCTGCTAGAGTAATTATAATATAGAATAAATGCACTGCAAGAGTTACTATATATATACTTTAAATTATATTTTCTAGTTATAGATCTTTATATATATAGATTTATGCTTTATATTTATTTAAGTTTCTATTCTAGTTAAATTTATATATAAATACCTATTTTATAGGTATTAGCTTAGTCTATGCATCTTACTATAATATTACTCTCTAAGTCTTAAAGTCTATAAGCTTCTTTACTTTAGCATATACTACTGCAAGGAATAGCTCTTTAAATGTATAGGTTTTTAGCTCTTTTTATATCTTTAGAGGTAAAAGAAATACATTCTAGTAAATTATTATAGGCTTTAAGATATTATATATCTACTTAAGCTTAAGAGGATTAAGCTTTAAGCTTAACTTTATTATACTCCTTTTATAAGCTTTTTTTGCCTTTTTAATTGCATTAAGGAAAGTAGTAAAAGCTATAAGAATGCTTCTAGGATATAGTAGCTCTTCTTTATAGTAATTAGTTAAAAAGAAAGCTGCTTTATTATCCTATCTGCACCCTTGCATCTTTATCTGTATTTTTAAGTCCTATCTTATGCTCTTTCCTTGCTTAATATCTTATTATTAAGCACTATATCTTAATAGTTCTCCTGCAGGTTATCTTTTCCCCCTAGGGTATCCTTAGCTCCTTTTTAGTTATACTTTATAATTTACTGCAAGCTCTAGCTATATTATTGCCTATATCTTTACATCTAGTAAAGCATTAGTTTATATCTTAACTAGTATTATAAAGTGCATTTAATATCCTAGTAGAGCTAAGATCTCTATTTTAATTTAATTTAGTATTTTAAAGCATTTAGAGGTTACTTTTATTAGTTTATTTAATATATGCTTACTATTTAATAGCACTTTCTTTACTTCTTAAAGGTATTATATTTATACTTTTTAACTTTCTATTAAGCTTCTAGAGATATTTCTAGTAATACTTTATTATCCTTAAGGTATAATACTTTCTACTAGTAAGCTTTTATTTATACTAATAAAGCTTTAAAGCTTTTAGTTTACTATATTATTCTCTACTTTAAGAGGGGTTTCTTCTCTTTATATTATTATATTAAGACTTAAAGGAGTTTAAGCTATACTACTACCCTTTAAGTATATATCTAGTTTTAAGGTTACTTCTAGCATTTTAAGTCTAGTTAATTAAAGTTTAATTAAATCTTCTACTATACCTTAAGTATTCTTTATACTTTCTAATTATTATAAGATACTTATAAGTATAGTATTTACCTTTAAGTTTAACTTAACTAGTTATTTAACTAGTATATTTACTTAAGGAGCTCTTTCTATTTTAATCTTATTTAGATAAGATTAATCTTTATAGACTATTTAGTTATTAAGCTTAATAATAAGCTTTTCTAATTAAGGCTTAATACATTTATTATAAAAAATAGATTTATTAAACTATATATTTTATATTATTACTACTCTCTTAAGGTAAAAGATCTAGATATAATATATATTACTTATAATATAGCCTACTAAGTATTTAATATATACTCTTAGCTTAATCTTTATATTTCTCTTTTCTTTTCCTCTTTCCCTTTCCCTTTTTAGGGGGTATATGCAGTAACTATATGCATATAGTAAACTTATACTTAGTTTAAGATCTGCATTTTCTTATCTTATTTATAATAGTATATAGTATTTAAACTATTCTTTAAGTACTTTAATTAGTAATTTCTATTTAAGTTTATATAATAGGCTAATATTAAGCAGATAGGAAGCTATTTTAGTACTCTTAGGCTAGAGCTCCTCTAGCAGGTTAGCCCTATAAAGCATTAAAATGGATTTTATAGTAATTTACTTACTGCTTTATTTAGCAGCTCTATTTGCTTTATAAGTATCTAGTAGTGCAAGCTCTAGCTTAATACTTTAAAAATTTACTTAATATTAGAATTAGGTTAACTTCTTAACTGTAATTACAGTATACTTATTATCTTAGCAGATTATATAAATTACTACTCTAAATTAATATTATACCTAGCATTTAAAGTAAAATAAAGTATTAAATATTATATTATACTGCTTTATATATAAAGCTTAAGTAAATATCTATCTATTATATTCTTTCTTAATAACTAGTAGCTATTTTAATCTATTATAGCCTTTTAGATAATCTTAAAGATCTTAATATATATACTAAAAGGGTCTTAAAGTACTCCTTTTTAACTTTCTTCTTAAGATAACTTAAGTAGTATGCATTTTAGTATAGATCTTATACTTAATTCTTAGAATTCCTTTAATCTTAATATTCTATATATATAGTATAGCCTTTTTAAGTGTATTCTTTAATAAATATCTAAGTTTTAGATGCTATGTTATTACTATATTTTCTTTTAATTTAAGTTAATCCTATAAAGATCTCTAAGAAAGCATTTTTCTCTTACTAGGAATGCTTATTATAATCCCTACTTAGCTTATTAGTATTATATTATATAGTAGCATTAATAGAGCTTTAAGATAGATATTAAGCTGCTTATATTTAAGAAAAATTAAGTTATTAATAAGCTAAAGCTTATAAATAATAATATTCTTATCTACAAATCTATAGTATATAGTATAGTCTTCTTTATATATTTAAAGTCTTAAATTATATATATAGGTAGAAGAGATAATATTAATATAGAATCCTTTAACTATATAGATATTACTAATTATTAAGTCTCTTCTATTAAGTATTCCCTTAAAAGTATACTTTCCTTTTCTAATAATCTTATTAAAGGTTATATTAGATTCTATAATCTAATCTATAGCTTTAAAAGTTCCTAGATTAAGGTAAGCTTTATTATTAACTAAATATATAAATGCTTCTAAATCCTAGATTATGCTTTCTAAGAGTAGGTAGGTAAAGGCCTTAAAGGCTAAGAAGATATATAGTAGTTCTTCCTTATATTATACATTTAAGTCTAGGAAAGCATTAGTATAGAAGTTATTAGAAACTTTAAGTGTTATATTAGCTTAAAAACTGCTTAAGATGTTACTATTATTATTTCTAGTACTTTAATTATTACTATTAAGCTTAATGCCTTTTTTTACTAGTTGCTTTTTGTTAAGACTTAATATTATATAAAGGTCTTATTATATAACTAAGAAATATATTATGTTCTAGATAACTAATTAGGGCAAAATATATACCAAAATAATGAGAAAGTTCAGGGCTTTTAATTAGTATGCTTACCTAAGCAATATGTAGAGAATTAAGCAAACTCTACATATTAAAGTTTTTCTATAAACTTTAAATATTTCTTACTAAGGAAATATCAGTAGAAAAGTTACATAACTGGGGTTATATAATGATTATAATGAGAATTATATATATAAGATTTTACCCCTTAGTTAGATGATTTATAATATACTATGAAAAACTCTATTTTCCTATTTAAGCTTTATAAGCATACTAAAGCCTAGTGCCTTCTAAATTAGGTAAAAAGTATATCTTATTTTTCTCTGAATTTTGGCGGTTTTTGTGATAGTCTCTTTATCATTATTGAGACTACCCCGCTCTGGGAATCACAATGCCCGCTCTTTTAGAGGTCTCTATAAGACCTAGGTTTTCCCACTCAGGGAATACCTTTTTAATTAGCAACTTATTAACTTCTCTATTATATAATATATATTATTAAATTTGGAAAAAATCGCTCTTCTTAACGAATCTACTTTTATTTTATAAATCCTACCTTATGCCTATCTACAACACAGTTACAACCTTTTTCCCTCCTATTTCTACAGCCTCTTCTGTACCTATTACAGTTATCTATCCTTCAACCTATATCGAATTTATAGGCTATTTTATTCAAGCCTTAACACTTTATAACCTCTTTATAAATAGTTATATAGTGCTCTTTACCTAGATAGCTCTTCTGCTTTAAGTATCTTTTACTAGAAAGCATATATATAACTAACCTACACTTTATAAGCTTCTACTTATACTTTAGGGAATTTTCTTAAGTTTAATATAGGCAGTTATAGCCTTTACTTATATTAGTAGATTGCATATTCTAGGTAGTAAATATAATATCTTTCTTCTTAAATAGGTTATTTCTTGCAATTGCTTAGAACTTATCTGCTACCTTAAGGAGCTCTGCTTAGGTTACCTTCTTATTACATTCTAGCTATTAAGAGACCTTACTTGCTTTAATATTAGGGTTTTGCCTTTTAATCTCTATAATAAGCTTAGATTAGGTTAGAAGCCCTTTAAATATATTAATTATATGCTTATTAAGCTTATTTTAAGCTTATAATAGTTTAAAATAATTTCTAACTACTTAAAGGAAGTTTATTATAGTTATATTTCCTTTAATCTTATTTAAATTATAAGTAATAGTATATTTATAAAAGCTATTCTAGCATTTATACTATACAATAGGCTTTATACTTATATATTTTGCTTATCTAAGCACTAAGTAGTATTCCCTTTAAAGTATACTAAGGACTTATATATTGCTTAGGGCATAATGCTTCTTAATACTTTAAATAAGCTTTCTTAAAAGTATATATTTATTTTTATATTTTAAGTTAACTTCTTGCTAGATATAATTAAAGGTAAAACCCTTTACTATTTTACTAATCTACTTTCTTAAAGCTTTTTCTTTAATAAGATACTCTTTATAGATATAAATATTATAGTTATATAAGGTATTTATAATATTATAAAACTGCAATTATATTAATATTAACTCTTAACTAAGTACTAGGTTATTATTAATATACTTAGTTTTAAATTCTTTCTAGGTACATTTAATTAGGTAAATAAGATAGTTATTATTACTTTTTATAATACTTAAGTTAATATGTTTCTAGATCTTAAGCAATATAGTATATACTTAAAGCTCTATTAGCTATTTAATCTAGTTTTTAGTACTTTATAAATATATAATATATATATTAAGCCCTTTAATAGCATTAAGTTTAATTACTTATAATATTATAGTATTTAGTCTTATATATAAATATTAGTAATACATTAAATCTTAGTATAGTATACTTATTTAAAGGGTTAAGGGATTTTTATATAGTAAAGTTATATATAAGGGTTTAGAGTTTATATTTTTAAAAATTTAAAGAATTAGAATTTAAAAAGAATTAAGAAATTACTAAAATGCTATTAGTTATGCAGTAGAAGTTACTAGGAATTACTTCTTATTTAGGCTTATAACTGTTATATTGTTAAGGCTTGAATAAAATAGCCTATGAATTCGATATAGGTCGAAGGATAGATGACTGTAATAGGTACAGAAGAGGCTGTAGAAGTCGGAGGGAAAAAGGTTGTAACTGTGTTGTAGATAGGCATAAGGTAGGATTTTTAAGATAAAAGTAGATTTGTTAAGAAGAGCGATTTTTTCTAAGTTTAATGATATATATTATGTAATAGAAAAGTTAATAAGTTGCTAATTAAAAAGGTATTCCCTGAGTGGGAAAACCTAGGTCTTATAGAGACCTCTAAAAGAGCGGGCATTGTGATTCCCAGAGAGGGGTAGTCTTAATGATAATGAAAAGACTATCACAAAAACTGCCGAAATTCGGAGAAAAATAAGATATACTTTTTACCCAATTTGGAAGGCGCTAGGCTTTGGAATGCTTATAAAGCTTAAATAGGAAAATAGGGTTTTTCATGGTATGTTATGAATTATCCAACTGAGGGGTAAAATCTCGTATACATAATCCTCATTATATAATCATCACGTGACACCGGTCACGTGACTTTCCCACTGATATTTCCTTAATAAGAAATATTTAAAGTTATAGGAAAAACTTTAATATATGGAGTTTGCTCAATTCTCCATATTTTGCTCAGGTAAGCACACTAATCGAAAGCCCTAAATTTTCTCATTATTTTGGTATATATTTTGCCCTGATTAGTCATCTAGAACATAATATATTCCTTAGTTATATAATAAGACCTTTATATAATATCAGGTCTTAACATATATAAAGTGTAAATTAGTTACAATAAGCATTCTAGCTTTGATTGAAAGAGCCTTGTTTTTTTCAATTGAAGGTAGCGGTCGGTTTGACCTTATTAAGCTACGGAAATCGCGCAGTGGGTTCAATCTGACCAATCAGAGAGCGTTTTGCTGTTTACAGCTCAACAATGTTTATAAAGCTTAAATGGGAAAACAGGGTTTTTCATAGTGTATTATGAATTATCCAACTGAGGGGTAAAATCTCGTATACGTAATCCTCATTATATAATCATCACGTAACCCCGGTTACGTGACTTTCCAACTGATATTTCCTTAGTAAGAAATATTTAAAGTTTACCCGTTGGCTCGAGCCGGGGGGGGGCCAACTGTTGAACCCAATTTTTTGTGATTGTTCCGTTCATTGATTGACTTCTTGCTTCTGGTATCTAGTTACCCCTCTTTTGGTCTTCCTTCAGTTATGTGATCGGCTTAATCCATTTCTGAGGCTCATTTAAGCTAAACCCCTTGCATAATGGCTTAATCTGACTCAATTACATGATATTACCGGTTTAACACACCCCCCTAGAGTGGAAATACAGTAACCCTCTAACTGCTTGAATTCCCATTTTCAGGTTCCTCTTACCAACATATTAAAAGTCATCTGAAGTCGCATCTTATTGTTATTTTACATTTCCATTGTAATCTAAATCATTACCTGCATTTTAATGAGTTAATTAACGATTCAACTATTATAGTGCTTTAATAATAGATAAGTCCTGTAGATAATAGATAGATCTCTTAATTAATTTAAATAATAGGCCTCTTAATCTTAAGATATTTAAGCTATTTTTCATTATAAAATTTAATCTCTTTTCTTTTCTTTAAGCATTAATACTACATTTAGTATATACCTTTCTTTCTTTAAGCTTTATTTAATACTTTTACAGTGCATTTACTAATTATTATCTTTATAGAACCTAATATATATCTTTAAAGTTTTTATAGTATTCTTCTTGCTATTGCTACTATATTATATATACTTTTACACTTTAAAATGCTTATTTAAGGCTTATTAGCTAACTTAAAGTAGTAAATCTCCTCTTTCTAAGCCTGCCTCCCTCAAGTAAGTCACTTATCATTGCAAGCTTTAAATGATTAAAACGCATTGCTAACAATCATCTAGCGAGGCTAATGCACTATTTCCCCTATCCTACTCCTAGGTTTATTAGGCTAAGCGAAAGGCGCAAGTTGCTACCGCTTATGCAGTAATAAACAAAATGTAAGTCTTTTACACCTCATTTCTTCATTTTAAGCTGCTATCTAACATTTTGATTTTTATAGTAACACTAAGCAATGCCAAGTCCTGTGCTTGGCTTGCCTTAATAGTGCTACTGCTAGTTAGAGCACTGGTAAGTGTTAGGCTAAGCTAGGCATTACGCGTTATAAGCGCTATGACCCTGGTAGCTCCTGCCGCCTAATGTAAGCATTATAGAATAATATATTAAGTTTCATTTAGCTGATTTAAGTTGCATTAGCCCTGCTGCTGCTCTGCTAGCTGCCCTCTTTTTCCTAGACTATATCTAGCAGAACTAGCATCTAGTTAAAAATTCCATAAGTATTTCTTGCAACTCGTTTTTGTGTTTTAAGCTGTGCTGATAATTTTGAATTTTTAGGAGAAGAATAAGTGCTGTACTGTAGCTAAGTGTATCTTGAAGGGTGTTCTTGCTAGTGAATTCCCCTTGACTGGTAACCCTTACCTTGCCTAGGCAAGGCGCGTTTCTTCTTTTTATGCTGCAGCTGGTGGTTTTCTGTTTTAATAATAAGGAAAGTCATGCCTTTAGGCCTTTTATTTTTCTAATTTTTAAATTAATAATTTCCTCTTAAACTTAACTTAATGTAACTTTATAATATTTAATATATAAAAACATATAATAAGGTCTAAAACGTATAAATGAAATTTAAGGTGTTTTAAGTGATATTAAAAGAAATCTTATATATATCTAACTAGCTTAATAAGTCTTAAAATGGTTATATAAAGCTTGTATTTTAAATGTTAAGCTTATCTAGGACTTCTTTAATTAATCTCTTATTAAGCCCTGCACTTTAATATCCTTAAATGCAATCTTAAACTTCTATAAGTCTATATAGCTTATAGCTCTCTTTTAGCTTTCTGCCTTGCAGGGCCTTTATAAGACTATCTGCAATAAGCTTTAAGCTTACTTTATAGCTTAGAGATATTATTTTCTTTTAAATGTATTCTTATAACTAATAGTTATAAATATCTATATATTAAAGTTTAATCTTTAGCTTTTATAAAGGATTCTTTAAGAGATAAATTATCTATTAATTATTATATATAAGGTGCAAAATGTCATTTTGAAATTTATTATCTATGCTCTAGAGGAGCCTTTATTAGAATAGCCCTTCTTTTGCAGCTTGTAAGAGAGCAAGCAGCTCTATCTTAGTTATTAAGGTAGTTACAGTATCCTGCTTATTTACTCTCTATCTAATAAGTCCTCTATAGATCTTTATTGCATATTCTTATAAGCTTCTTTAATCTAGGGTATTATCTGCAAAAGATGCATTATTATATATTATAAATCCTTTTCTAAGACTGAACTGTAAACTAAAGTAATGCATTGCATATAGGTAATTAAGGATGTAGTTTATACCTTCTATATGTATTTTACTTAGATTATTTATAAACTAAAATAACCTTAAAATTGCAAATGTAATATCTAGTTAGCTTATTACACTTGCATAAAGGATTAATCTAATTACCCTCTTATACCAGTTTGCTGTATATTGGTTTGCCTTTTCTTAATTTAGAAAGAGCTTTTCCCTTCCTATTAGAGAGCCATTTGCAGTATTTGCAGTATATATCTTATATATCTTCTTAAGATATATTATTTAAGTAACTTAAATGCATTTAGCCTTGCAATCTTAAATAACTTGCATCCTAAGAAACTATTATAGCTTATTGCTGCCTATTAACTTATATTTCTTTTAAAGAGATCTTATAAGTTAAGTTATAGAATCCCTATCTTCCTTTTTATATATAATAACTATATTATCTATATAGAAGATAATTAGTAGATTTCCTTTTCTATAGCAGTAACTTTCATTTAATGTAGGCTTATAGTCTAGAGCTTATAATATACTTTTAAACTCTATTTACTATAAAAGCAATATAATCTACAGTCTATATAGTGCTCTATAGAGAAGTAATACTTAATTATCTTTTCTGCCCTTCCTAAAACCTAAAGGCAGTTTTATAAAGATATTACTTTATAGTTTTGCATTATAAAATGCATTAATTGCATTATATTATACTAATTTAAGATTATATTTAGTAGCAATTGCTAGGAGTATCTAAAATAACTTTTTAGTAAGGGTTACTATATATATTTTATTAGTACTTAACCTTTACTATTAGTCTCCTTAAATAATAAGCCTTACCTTTTACTTTTATAGATATTTATATTTATTAAATTTATAAGTAAATACCTATATATAGTCTAGTATTTTTAAGTTATAAATGCATAGATTACTCCTTAAAATCTCTATTTAAGATCCTATCTGCTTATAACTCTTTAAATAATCTTCTTATGCCTTCTTAAACTCTATTTTAAACCTATATCTAGATAGACTGCTATAAGAACTTGGTGCTAGAGGTAGATTCTTCTAATAGTATCTCTTTCTTTCTAGAATAAGGCTTATTTAAGTCTTTTACGCTTTATACTTAGGCTTTAGTCTTCTACTAATATATCTACTTCTTATTGCCTTTATTATTAGCTTGCTATCCTTCTTTACAATTAGGGTAGCTATTAAGCTAGCACTAAAGGCTTAGTTTAGGATATAGAGGTCTTTCTCTATTCCTTTCCTCTCCTTTATGTTTTAACTTATTTAGATTCCTATTTTAGCAAAGAAGCTTAAAGGTAGGCTTTCTAGTAGTATTAGGAGTAGTTTAAATCTAGCTTAAGTGTATTTTATAGGTATTTTACCTCCTTTATTATTTAACTCTACTTCCTTAGTTAGTAAGTCTTTAATTAAGCTCTTAAGGTGCATTTCTTATAACTTCTCCTTATTTATAGTCTAAATAGGTTTAATTACTTAATTAAATTGCTTAGAGTTTAAAAGAGCTTATAATCTTTATTATAACTCTTTAAGGGTCTATTTCTTAATTGTCTCCTCTAGCTATACCTTATTAGCACTAAAGAATTCTTCCTTATTAAAGATAACATCTTAAGTTATATAGACCTTATTTATAATAGGGTTTTAGACTCTAAAGATATTTAAAGAATTATAGCTAACTAGGTAACCTATTTATGCCTTTAGGCTTATTCTTAATTAAAGGCGCTTTTCCTTTTTCTATGCATTGCTTGTTAATAAGAATGCCTTGCATCTAATAGCCCTTATATAACTAATTTAAGGCTAATTGCTATCTTTTGCAGTTAGAGTGCAAGAAAAGAAGTTCTTATATAGCGTTTTTTACTTTAGTTTCTATTTTAGTATTTAGTTAAGTATATATACTGCTATTCTAACTATCTCTAGCTAGAGACCTAAAGGGAGATTACTATTAATTATTAGTAGCTTTACCTTTTCTTTTACTACCCCCCTAGAGCGCTCTCTAGAGCCATTCTATTACTAGGTCCTTAGTACACTCTTATCTACTTTAATTCCTTTTTATAGTAGCTATATATATATTAAATTCCCCTTTTGCAGCTTATTGTTAGTCTCTATAACTTATAGCTTTACTTTATATATTATCTTAAGCATTTAAGTAAAATGCTTAAGCATTACTACTAGATTTTTATTATAGCAATTTATAAAGTAATAGTCTTAATATAATCCTAAATAGCAATTTATAATTATTATATATAATATATAACTATTTAATCTAGTTAGATAGTTATAGAAGTTAAGTAAGACTCTTTCCTCTAGTCTTAAGGGTTATTCTTACTATTTACAGTACTCTTAACATTTTATCTTTACTAATCTATATATATTGCATTTTACTGTTATTAGTTCTTTAATCTTAGCTTTAAAGGTATAGTTTATAAGATGCTCTAGACTTTTTAATCTAGGATATCCTAGCTAATAGTGCTAAGTGCTAGCTAAGGCTTTAAATAGCTTGCATACAATCTAAGAGTTATATTGCAGGTATCTGGTTATAAATAAGGTGCTTTTGCTTATTTTATAGGTATAATCTAGCATATACTAATTATATTTTTATTTAAGCTTATATAATGCCTAGCTATTTATATATCTTAGGATATTAATATTATTCTATTAATCCTACTAGTACCCTGCTTATTAAAGCTTATATAGTAATACTAGATTAGTACTTATTTCTAGGTAATAGGCTACTTTCTATAAGTTTAATATTTAAGGTTTATTCTATAGGTCTATAACTTAAATCTCTATATCCCTATATCCTAAGATTAGCAGCTATCTAGATCTAGTATATACTCCTTCTCTATATTAAGCAGTCTTTATTAACTTAAACTACTTTAAGTTATTAAGTATATATAAAGTAGTCCTAGAGTCTAGGATATATAAGTTATATAATAGGTATTTACTGCTTAATGCAAGGAATGCAGCTGCCTTTTCTAAGATTAAGGGTCCTATAAGGGATAGTTAACTTAACTTCTCCCTTTAGGCATTATTATCTATTTAGAGTTTCTAATAGAGTTCCTTAACCTTCTTATTACCCTCTAGGTGTTATTTGAATAGGTCTAGCTGTTTTTAGTTTAGCTAGAACTTCTTAGGTGCTATATCAGGGAAAGCTACCTAGTATAATTTACTATTAGGATGCTTATAATTCTTTTTATATAATATGCACTTCTCTAGCATTTTAATAGATAGCTAGGTTCACTTTGCTAATCCCTCTTAAGATTTATTAGTTACTAAGTGGCTTTGCTTTTTGTCTTTTAAAGGTAAGTGTTATTCCTCTGAGTTTAAGGCTTAAAACATTAGTCTAAAGCTCCCTTTTGCTACTTAATTAGTATATAGTTTATTGCCTTTTTTCTTACTATCTTGAATTTCTTATCTAAACTAAGCAGAGAAGGTTAATAGAAGGTAAGATCTATTTTTAATTTCCTTCTTATTTTAGCTTTATTTAATTTATAGGAAAATTTTAAAATAGTAATCTAGAGCTTACTAGAGATCTTTAAACTAAGTACTTAAGTATTAAGCTTTAGCAATTCCTTTAAGTTTTCTAACTCTAATTGCTATTTCTTATTTAATAATCTACTCTTTCTAGTTAGTTCTAGGGCTTAAAGCGCTTTTTAGCACTTTAAAATAGTATTTTTATACTTATTTTCTTCTAATAGCCTTATTAATGCTATATATAGCTTTAAGGTTTTAAAAGAATTGCAATATATTATTATAGTTATTAGACCTACTAGCAGCAAGTAAGCATGTTTTAATGTAATGTAGGTTTATCTTTTTAATTATCTAATTTAATATATTATAGATGCTATCTACTTACTTATTATATTAATTAAAATTAGTATAATAGATATTTATTTTAGCCTTATAGGCCTCCTGCTCTATAGGTAGCAGGTTAATATATCTAGTTGCACTGCATTCCTCTCATTTAGTGCTTATACTGTCTAGAAGCAACTTAATGTAAGGTCTTACCTAGTAGTCTGCAATCTTAGGTCTTTTTAGCTCTTAAATCTGCAGATTTCTAAAGAAGCTTAGATTTAATAGTCTTCCTAGCTTATATACCCTCTCTATAGTGGTTTTTATAATGTATAACTGTTTAAAGGAATTCTAGTTATTTAGGCTATTAAGAAGGTAGGTCTTTATGTTTAAGTTGTAAGATATTATATTGCATGTAAGTTATTGCTTCTAAGGTTTATTTTACCGGTTTGCTTTTTTATTTCTGTAGTTACAGCTGCCTTAAAGAAGTACAGCTCTGAGACTCTTAATTATTAAACCTAATTTTTTGTAATTATTCTATTCATTAATTGACTTCTTGCTTCTAGTATCTAGTTACCCCTCTTTTAGTCTTCCTTCAGTTATGTAATCGGCTTAATCCATCTCTGAGGCTTGTTTAAGCTAAACCCCTTGCGTAATGGCTTAATCTGACTCAATTACATGATGTCACCGGTTTAACACCAACTAAGCAAGCTTAGTTGGGTATAAAAGGGTAATACAGGCATAAAAGGCTAATACAGCCCTGCATAGCTAGCTATTGCGATTTTTCGTTTTTTAGCACCTAAATTAATAAATTTAAAGATAACAATTAGTAAATATATTATCTTTTTTATTAATCTGTATTATATACTTACCTGCAAATCTTAAAGCTGCTTAAGTAGTTATTTCTTTATATCTATACTTCTAATAAGGCCTTACCTATAACCTCTCTAAGTAACTATTATCCCTTTATAAGGCTAAGAAGCATTATCTAGGTTTTAAGTATATAACTATTAGCTGTATTATAAAGAAGCTTAAAGCTATAAATACTTTCTTAATTAAAGATATTTCTAATAAATAAATAGATTAGCTAAAGCTACTAATAGATAAAGAGGAAGAAGCTATTATAGCCTTTATTATCTAGATATAAAAGTTAAGTCTATTTGCTTTTAAATATAAAGTTAAAGATATAATAAATATATTATATTACTACTATAATTCTAATATAAAGCTAGTTAGTAAAATGTAATATTAGCACTTTTATAATAATTATCTTAAGCTTAATAAATTAATCTTAAAGGCTAAAGAAGCTTCTTAAATAGAATATAAAGAAGTAAGCATTAAGGAAATAAGGTAGTAGTTTTAGTAACTTACTAAAGTTATTATTAACTTTAAAATTAATACCTCTAAGTACTAGAATGCTAACTAAGCTAGAGTTAAAGTAAGAATAATATATAAGCAGGTAGAATGCCTTATTATATATATAAAGAAGAAGTTATTTATAGAGGTTTTCTCTCTTACTAATTAAGAAAGCTATATAGTTATTAGTATAGGTAATGCTACAGGCAATATAACTCCTTTATAGCTAATCTTTAAAAGCCTTCTAATGCTAGAGTAAGCTTAAATTAAGGGTAATTCTTAAATACAATTTGCATAATTAGATATAGCCTTTTCTAATGCTAAGATAATACTATAATAAGCAAAGCACTTTAATAGATATTTCTAGGAGAAGTTAGCTACTATTTAATACTATAGGCTTAATTTTAAGCAGTATTTTAGCTATAATAAGTACCTATAATAACCTAGAAATGCCTTTAGTAAATATAACCTTCCTCTAAATACTAAAACTATCTAAGAAGAAGATCTTATATAAAAGCTACTTATTATTAATAGCTTTACTAGTTATAGCTTTTTTACCTTTTAAGAATACTATATAAAATTTAATATCCTTATTACCTTCTTACTACTGCATTTAATGCATATCCTCTAATCTATAGATATAAGTATATTTTAATATTTAAAGAATGCATATTAGAAAAAGCTTTATAAGGCATTAAGGAAGAGAAAGCTTACCTTTAGCTGCTATGCCTTTATAGGGGCTTTTTAGATATAAGGCTTATATCTTAGCCTTCTCTTTAAATCCCTTCTTTTTATATACTAATATTAATTTTTTAAGAGATCTTTAATAAAGGCTTTACTAAGGTATATATTATCTTAGGCTTTAAAAAGTTAGGTATTTTCCTACCTATAGACTAGCTAGTAGTTAAATATCTTATAAAGAAGAAGCTAAAGTTAAAGTAAGCTATTAATTCTGCCTTTTTATTACCTTTACTATTAAAAATAAGGTTCTTAATTGCCTTTATAACTATATAATATATAAGAGATTAATATTATAATATCTTTAGTTTTCTATTATATTAAAGACTTAAGTATATTTAGAATATTATTAATAAAGCTATATTACTTAAGAAATATATAATAGAGTATATTAATAATTACTATACTTATATTATGTTAAGGCTTGAATAAAATAGCCTATAAATTCACTGTAAGTAACCGGATAGATAATAGTAATAGAAGAGGTAGAGGTAGGAGAATTAAGTAGATAAAAGGTTAAAACTGCTGAATGGTAAGGCATAGGGTAAGATTTATAAGATAAAGGTAGATTCGTTAAGAAGAGCGATTTTTTCCAAATTTAATGATATATATTATGTAATAGAGAAGTTAATAAGTTGCTAATTAAAAAGGTGTTCCCTGAGTGGGAAAACCTAGGTCTTATATAGACCTCTAAAAGAGCAGGCATTGTAATTCCTAGAGCGGGGTTATCTTAATAATAATAAAGAGACTATTACAAAAACCGCCAAAATTCAGAAAAAAATAAGATATACTTTTTACCTAATTTAAAAGGCACTAGGCTTTAGTATACTTATAAAGCTTAAATAGGAAAACAGGGTTTTTCATAGTATATTATAAATCATTTAACTAAAGGGTAAAATCTTATATATGTAATCCTTATTATAATCATTATGTAACCCCAGTTATATAACTTTTCTACTGATATTTCCTTAGTAAGAAATATTTAAAGTTTATAGAAAAACTTTAATATGTAGAGTTTGCTTAATTCTCTACATATTGCTTAGGTAAGCATACCAATTAAAAGCCCTGAATTTTCTCATTATTTTAGTATATATTTTGCCCTGATTAGTCATCTAGAACATAATATATTCCTTAGTTATATAATAAGACCTTTATATAATATCAGGTCTTAACAGTAATTAAGGTTAGTATTATTAATTAAATAAAGTAATTAGAATAAAAAACTTATAAATAATATAAGCTTAATTAGTTTCTTAATAATTTTATAATTATTAAGATAAGTATCTTTAAGAGATAGATAGATTAAAAAAGGTTAAAGTTATAGGGGAATTATAGACTTAGCTAGGCTTTTTAAAGCTCTTTAGCTAGTTAAGTAATATATTTATTATAATTAGAGTTGCTTAAGATGCTATAGCTTAAAGGTAACCTTATTAATTAAGTTTATTAAGACTTCAGTCTAGCTAGAGATTTTATTATTAATACTTCTGTAGTTTATTAGAATACCTAGATTCTATTTATTAGTTATTACTAGGTTAAAGCTATAAAAAAAATACTTTTACTTTTATTTCTTCTAATTCTCTTTTATTATATAAAAGTAATTAATCTTATAATTATAATTAGCATTACTTATATCTCTTTTTATTATATAGAAGGCCTTTTAATTTCTTAAAAGCTTAATTAGCTTTTAAGAAATCTATATAATATTAAATTTAATAAGTAAAAACCAGTTAATTAGTTCTTTAGCTAGCCTTTTATATATAACCTTTATTAATAGTAACTTTTTATTTTCTAGCTACTTTATAATCTACTTCTTATTATATAATTTAAGTAGATATTCTATCTAATCTCTAGTTTACCTTAGCTTAATATAGTAATTCTTTATATCCTTTTAAGAAGCCTTTTATATTCTTCTTTTAAATGCTATTTATTATTATATAAAAAGCTAAATTAAAAAAGGCTAACTTACTAATAGCTTAGTTATTTAAGTCTTATTATTGCTTCTACTTATAGTTAAGATATCTTCTTTAGTAAGTATAGCTAAAAGTAATATAAATTACTATAATAAGGTAAATATTATTATAGGTTCTTAATTATATAAGGCTATAAGGCTATAGCTAACTTCTAATAATTCCTTACAGTTATATTACCTGCTCCCTCTTCTATTAACTGCCTTTTATATCTATTAAGACCTTAAGACTAATTAGGCCTAGCTTGCATAACTGGTATAAGCCTGATGTTGAGCTGTAAACAGCAAAACGCTCTCTGATTGGTCAGATTGAACCCACTGCGCGATTTCTGTAGCTTGATAAGGTCAAACTGACCGCCACCTTCAATTGAAGAAAACAAGGCTCTTTCAATCAAAGCTGGAATGCTCGTTGTGACTAATCTACGCTTTGTACAACACCTGACTTGTGCTTGGTGGCAAAGTCACTTTGCACTGGATCGACTGCAACGGATAAATCGATTGGATCAGGGCCTCATGCAACTAATTGAAGCATAACGTTACTTGGCGGCGGCTTAGATGTGAAAACACCATCATGATCATATGATGCTAGTCAGTGCAAACCTCTCATGATTTGAAATGGGTTTTGGTTAGTCAATGTCTATTCTTGATAACCGTATCCTCAATTCTTCCTAGCCTAGGAACTGGGTTCGCTCATGGCTTCAACGGCGTGGTTTGGTTGTGGATAATGTCTTCGGTCTAGACCTGGACGAGTTGACGACTTTCTCCATTTGTATTCCACTTGTTATGGTTTAGGCAGTGACTTTACCCCAAGCTGTGGCTTGATGACATCGTTGAGGTGTACTGCAATGTCTATGCGTTAGGTTGAGAGATAAAGCATTGCTTGTCTTGGTGTAAATGCGGTGAGGTAACAAAAAGTCCTATTCCCTCGCCAAGTCTGATATCGTGAAAAACCAGAGCCTCAGTTTGGAGGTGGGTGGTTAGACTGACAGGTGTTGGCTGCAACTTATTACACTTCGCCAGGCACAAGTTTACCTTGCTACTGTCACCTCCAATAAGCAACCGTCGGAACTCTCAAGGCAGATAATTAGAGTACACCATTAAATCCATTGGGTTCACTCCAAGACATCGTCTCTCAAGCCCGGGCCGTGTAAGCCAAAGTTCCCGCTGCCTCTATCCCTTCGGATCCCAAAGTGCACCTTTGAGGTATCTTTGGAAGGGCCAGCCAATTAGCTGCCTGATATCAAGGATACTTCCTCTAGTATAGCTGTTACCCCTAGATATAGGTATATCTGATACTGCAGCATGCAGATCAGGACCTCTAGCCTCACTGCTCTGCCTCCTTAAGGTAGGTATTTGTGGCGGATTGATCAGCAGCCAATCAATACTGGGTCAAAACCCACAAAAATACTTAAAGGTGCACTCTGGGATCCAAAGGGATGTATGTTGTATGCAACCACATTCATCACCGGCCAATAAGATAAGGTAGGCCTCCCCTAGGGCATTTTTACACTTCCGACCAACAAACATGGCCAACCAAATACCAAAAACATGTCTTCTAACCTCCAATTGAGGGGTCGAGGGACAATCATTGGAACTTGCCGTGCCAAGAGGTTGCGAGAAAGCCTACTCAGGGTGTCATTTTAAGCCATGCCGAGAGTATATAAGACATGGAGAAAACAACAACAGAGTATAAAATGAAACGCTTCGTCTGAGAGTTTCTTTGTAAACGCACCATCTTTCCAGTCCAATTCACAGCGTCTAGTTCATGAGTGATCCTCAATCACTTCCCCAGATTCAGGACGAGCCTACGGAATTAAGTTTCGTAGGCTCGGACAATTCGCTCAGCCGTAAGTTCGAAGTGTCAAGCTCGAGTCATTATGCTTGGGGAATACTCCACCGGCCACTGTACTGACGTTGCACCGCCTTGTATCTAGTGTCTTCAACAGACTTCGAGGCCTTGTCCACAGTGACATACTCTCAGGATGTGGATCAGGGCCTCATGGGCTCATGGCCCCAGGAGATCGTTTCTCTTGGCCCTTTGATGGATCAAGAGGATGTCCTTGGCTTGGCTATGGACTCCGCATCTCCAGCTGTGGACGACTTCTCCGACCTTGACTTCGCAGCGCCGATCATCGGCATGAATTCGCATCTCAGCGACGTGGAAGCAGCTCAGTTCGACCTTTCATCCTCGTCAGTATCTCTTCTCGATCTTCATGAATCCGCATATGAGATGATTCCAGGATATGTATCGCTCTCTGGATCCCCAGATCCCACATCCACTCTATAGAGTGCGGGTTCTGTATACAGCCAGTCGAACGATCAAGTCCTTGATGCAATCTCTCCTGTGGTTTTAGGAAGTGATGGGGCTCAGATACAATCTTTTGGCCTCATCTCTCCGGACTTTAGTTCTCCTCCTGCTGAGGTCTCGACAGATAACAGTTCAAGTTCAGAAACCAGCAGCAAGGAAAGGTTCGAAGAAGATACCGTCACTCGTTTGAAAAGTGACGAGTTTTCAAGAAATGGAATATTCTTTTGCAACTGGCCCACATGCGATAAGTCCTTCGGCGAGAATCGCTTGCGGAAGTGAGTCTTGTGATCCCTTGATTCTCTATGCCCATCTCACTAACGAGAACTCAGCAACCATCTTCGAACTCATACCAGACCTGTTCACTGTTCCTGGCCTGGCTGTAGCTATAAAGATGCTTGGCAGAAGGATATGAAGCGCCATTACCAGACTCACCGCTCCCGGAAGACCTTCCAATGTTTGTTGTGCAATGAGTGGTTTACCAGGAAGTGCAACTTGAGTCGACATGGGCGGGAGGCACATGGTGGAAAGAAGAGAGAGAGGAAGCGCCGTAGCTAGCCGATCCTTTAAATAGCGTTGCAATTTGTTAATGTTACCAGTCGAATAAAATGCTAGATACACACTCTTGTCACTTCAAGCATCCAATCCTACGCCTCCATCCGACTCGTCATCACTATCCTCACTTTCATCGCTGAACTCATCTTCATTTATGTGTGCCAATGAGGCAGAATCTGTGAGTGTTGGTGTCAATATACCGTTCGACAACTGGTGTAATCTGTGACAAACTCACCATCACTCCATCCATCACCGATTCCCAAGACTTCGTCATTTTCAACCTCGCCAAGGCATGTAGTGTTCATAGTCTCGGTGATATTCGTTACAGAGTCCGGCTGCCATGGGGTAGGCCCTTGCTGAGTTTCGATCTGCTTTTCAACTGCTGTACCCAGCTCACTACTAAGCATCGCCAAGGCTTTACGCTGATCCAGCCAGTGCTCATTCTTCCATCCGCCTGGCAACTCAATAGGTCTCCAGTTCAGGTAGGCTTTCTGATGAGACTCGGGCTCCTCGAACTTTCCAGGGTGGTGCCTAAAGTAGAATTTGCAGCATAGACATGCAAGCTTGCTGCATGCTATGTAGCGGTCGCCACCGACGAAGCTCCGTTGGTTGCGATGGAATTCTTCTAGTACCTGAATCTCGGAGTGCACACGTACTTGGCCGTTATCCTCGTCGTACATGGATCTAATGGCCTCTTCCAATTTCAGTGGCCCATCTAAAAGAGCGAGATAGCTTTGCATATCCTTGAGACGGTGATCCCCAGGCCGTAGTATCCTTTTCAATATCGAGTTTAGGTTTCTGAGCCCATCCGCGGGTGGAACAATTGCTGGGGTAGGGGCCTGGACTTTCTTGATCTGATAGGAGGTGAACAATGGTCCTAACTTGAGAAAATCATCAATCAGGAGTGCTGGTATGCGGATTCTTTCGGCAAGACGGCCTATCAAATGTCTGACTGCCTTGATGTTCATTGCAGTTTCTCGAGGTGCAACATCAAGCTCTCTACTCAGGGACTCAAGGGTCGACATCTGAAGATCATGTCGAGAATCGTAAGCAGTTTGACAAAGGGCTAGAGTGTCGGTATTAGTGGCAGGGAATCGAGGTAGCCACTCTAGGAGGGATCTTCTTTCTATGGATACCCCTGATTAACTATGCCTCTTGCTGTTGTCATGGCTTAACTTACCAGCTCCTTGGACAGCTGTAGCATTTTCCTGCAGATACTTTTCGCAGTAACGACTAGCCCGCCATAATAGCTTGCACTCTTTCTTCAGCCTTGGGGCTGCAAAGTCGATGCATTTCTTCGTCAACTTCTGTCTCAGCCTTTCTCGTTCTTCCTCGGTTCCTTTCGGGTCCCTTTGGAGCTGTTGAAGAATATCGTTCAGGAACAGAATGACTTTATTGTGTGGCGTGAAGTTCGCCGCAACCCAGAAAATAATCTCGTTTGTCTGAGATTCTAGAGCAATTGAAGTAGTAGTGTCTCCGCCCTTTCGATAATCGCAGATGAAACACAAGTTTTTGAGGAACCTGCGCCTGATACCTCGAACATCAGTTGGAGCATGGGCGGTGACCATGTGAGGGCCATCGATGCCTTTAAGTATATGGAACAGTGCAAGATTCTCGAAAAGACGTGAGAGAATCTTGTTGTATTTGTCTAGGCGAGGCGGTCCAACACCCATGGTGTTGATAGTCAATGCAGGAGTATAGATAAAGTAGTAAGAGCCTTCTGTGAAAGGGAGGTAGGCATCAACTTTATATAATGTTGCTTCGCTCTGTTGTTCCATTTTGACTTTTGGTTGAGGGCGTATAGCCTTGTGTTTGTACCCTCCATTTCATGTTGGTTGTCTTCTCGTTGTAAGTCTAAGGCAGAATGGGCCGAGTGTGGTCTACATTGAGGCTGGGTTGCCCCTGGTTATCACAAACTATCCTCTGACTTTACAAGGCACAGGGAAAGTGGAAAAACTACAAATGATATCCCAGGGCGCATATGGGAGAATTTGTGCAAATCCACCAAAAGCAACATGCACATCGATGCCGTTCGGTGGGAGGGGAGTATCTCAGAGCCGCTGAAACTTGTTGGAGCTGTGCCAAGTAAATGAGCCTGCTCCAGGGATGAATTACCTTTTAATTCTTCAACCCGCTTTGATTTCCTCCCCTGTTTCCAATTGACACAGGAATGTCTAAGCACATTGATTCTATCATAGGCCCATGTTTCAACCGAACCTACAGTATGGACCTGCTATTCAATCCAATGGATGTCTTGACTATTAAAACAATGTCCGATTTACTGGTAAGAGTGGGTCAAACCGTGCATAGCACTCAGACACTGACACTTCTAGACTACAAGGTAGCGGGCATAACGGTAACGATGAAGAGCAGTTACATCCGTTGCTATGTCAAAACAAAAGATATAGACTTTTCTCCTTTTCCATCTAAAGTGCTTAATTCCTCCCGATGAAACAATCAATGCTCCCGAGGTATTGGGACCTACCAAACATGGAACGAATGGACAGTGCTTCAGTTGACCAGGACAGGGCTGATGGCGCTAGACGCGGAGCGAACTCCGCTAAACTAGGTAAATCTCGATCTGGTTGGCTCATCCAGCTTTGGCGTGATGCGAGAGCTTCGCCAAACAGGTCCACTTCGGGAAAATCGAGAAATTCCATTGCCATGGATTATTATTAGGCATGAGCTACAGCTCCCCCTCATAGTCACACCCTAACTTTTCTTTCCTGCATCATCCTCTTCTCCAGGTCCCTCGTCGTCCAAGGTAGCTCGCTCACCATGCCTTCGCTGGACAGGCTGCCAAACGAGGTCCTCTGTAATATCGCCGGCTTCTTGGTCAAGAAGTATGATATAGCTAGCTTATCACGAGCCAACCGGCACTGCTACGATATCGCCAGCCCGATTCTCTGGAAACGCGAAGCTCGATCGGATAGACCGGGTGCCATACATTGGGCTGTCGAACATGGAGACATCAATGTCTTGCGCCGTGCTCTCGAGGCTGGTGTTGACCCTTCACGGGTAGCCTTTACCCACCGACCCAAACCACGCATTGACCCTACGCATAAGTGGTACAACTATCATTCAAATTACTACGACGACCCTGTTTGGAGAGTTCAGGACGATGACCACTCAGTTGATTTGGACGCATCATATGTGTTACACGACACGTGCGATTGCTTCGAAAGCGGTTGCGACGACGGCATATTCAGCGATTGCAGATGGGAGCCCATACATGTCGCTGCGAGTAAGGGACGGATCGATATGATTGAAATTCTCCTCGATGCGGGTGCTCCTATAGATGCACCTTCGTGGGGCGTGTGCCTGTGTCGTCCACATCTGCCCATGGAAGCTTTCACTGAGTCTCCAGCTGTTGATGAAGGAGAGCTCGAGGATTTACATGGAGGAAACTGGACACCTTTACATGTCGCCATATGCCATAAGGAAATCGAAACGGCAAAGTTTCTACTAAAACGTGGAGCGTCGCCGGTCATCTATCAGGGAATAGACTTTGAGCTGGAACCGCTCGCATGGCGACAGGATGACACCCCCGTGGACTCGAGCAGATTCAAACTCACCGCACTACATCACGCTGCGAAAATGAACATGATGGATCTCATCGAGTTTCTCATTGACGAAAAGTACCAAGAAGACATCGATGTCGAAGGTCCGTTTATGGGAACACCGCTATTTCAAGCAACATGGTATGGACACTGGGATACCGTAGTCCCATATCTCCTTGAACATGGTGCCGATATTGATAAGAGACTCATTGAGACGGGGTTGACACCACTCATGATGGCATGTTTCTCACGTCGCTTCGATGACGCCGCCAGACTCGTTGATTTGGGTTCAAATGTCACGGCACTATCTGTACATCAATTCAGTATTCTTCACCTGATTCTCGGACCTCGTCACCTCCGGCCAGAAGACTTTTTTGACCCCCTCGGATCTCCTCCGAAGCAATCTAGCAAGGTCTCCGAGGCCGAAATCATTCTGAAATTCATTACTAAGGGTTTCGATGTCGATGCACGGGAAACTCTACTTGGAATGACACCATTGATGGTAGCGAGCGCGAGCTGCAACACAGATGCAATGCAAGCATTGCTTGAAGGTGGTGCCAATGTTAACGCGGTAGACAATGAAGGTCTGTCTGCGCTTGCGAGGGTCGGTGAGACCGCCGAAGGCTCTGCTATCCTGGGTTTGTACGATTCTGCCAAGCTGCTGCTTGATGCAGGAGCCACATTGGAAGATTCGAGAGACGAGATTACACCGCTCAACATTATCTGCACACGGCAATGCGAACCCTACTTCAACCGTGAATGGGATAATCAGCACGCCACTCTAGCCAAGCTTCTTATTGAGCATGGTGCTGACCCAAACGAAAAGGGTGTTGCTGCCAGCCGTCCATTCACAGAGGCCATCATTCATGGAAACTTGAACATCGCTAGAGCTATCATTGAGAATGGGGGGCGGCCAGAAAAGGGCGATCTGGAAAGACTCCTCTCAATATTCGTCCACGAACCGTATGATGATGGAAAGACGGATTTCATTCTGCACATCGATTACGCCAAGTACGGCATCTCAGGTCCCTCCGAGGGCTTCTTGGTAGATCTTCTCAAAACAGCTCTGAACAAGCAGCTCTGGACACGAGCCGCCGACCTGATGAGGTCGGTGCCAACCCCGAGCGTGTTCCGTAAGGGGTTAATCTACCGGTGCTTGGAGAAGCCTTCTCCGATTGCTGACGAGCCATCAAGCCTGATTCAAGTGCTTCTTGATCGCGGCCAGGACCCGAATGAGCTGTTCGAGGGCGAGCCACCGTTGTATTATAGTTTCAGATCCGGGTCTTGTTGGCGGACAACACCTGTTCTTGTAAATGGGGGTGCCGACATCTATATGCCCACAAAGGCCATGCCTGATGGTGCTTTCATGTATACCATAACTCATGACTATCAGCCACAGACATGTCAACTTCTCGCCAAACATCCGCACGCGTTGCGCGACAAACCAGAGAGGCTACACCGAGAATGCTGGTCATCTCTTATACACTGGGCGCCCCATCCCAGCAGGGTTCTAGTCGGAAGATCAGATGATCGTGTACCAACACTCAACTGGACATTCACCAGCCGGCTGATTTCAGCTGGTCTCCGAACTGATGTCACAACACTTGATGATGAAGATGTCAAAGAACTCGTGAAGCAAGCGATTCCGAAAACCGAGGTCTTAAAAGTCGAGGGGCGAAAGGTCCTGGAGGCCTTCGGCATAGCCTATGTGGAACCCTCAGCGATGGATATGCTCACTGCTAATATTGGAATGGAGGGGGGGAGCGAGAACGAGGAAGAGGAGGGGGAAGACTTCGAATATGGTTCTGTCAGTGACGAGATTGACGATCATTCAGATTACTTCGCCGATAGCGATGGGATTCCATTCGAGTTTCTCCCTCCCTACATGGGCGGAGGGGAAGGGGATGAAGACGAAGAAGGTGAAAATGATCAAGACGAGGAAGACGAGGAAGACGGATGGGGTGAGGGAAACTCGAGTGATTTTGATGACTATGATGATGGAGCTCCCATGCCGATACCAGCCCCTCTGTTGTTTGGGTTTCTGATGTAAGTTCATATTTGTTGAAAGGTACGGGCTAATGTCGACGTATTTGCTTTATGGCGACTGGGCAGAGTAGGGTTGGGTTTATGATAGGTATGCTTTATGGACTGGCGCTTTACGGATGGTATAAATAGGTAGACGGATTGTGGGACGGCATCACGGTCTGGGGCTCGACATTCAAGCAATATGGATGGAACGAAATTCTGCGATGAAAATTAGGATAATGGATTTTATTTTGGTGTAATATATGGTTGATGAGGTCTCGTGGAGTAACGAGGAAAATGTGTTGGTTCAACTGGAATTCTATGCTAGAAGCTGAAGAGCACGGTTAGACTGAAAACCCTCCAGCCATTCAAGTTATCTCACTGAGCCTCATTGATTTCCAAACTTTCCTCGCGGATGAAGCGTGACTCCTTGATCCGAGAACATCAGTAGACGCCGAGCTGCTACGGATGCGAGCTATATTCCCGACGCCGGCTTCGACCTCCGGCAGCGGGGGAACGCCAACACTATAACTAACGCCAGGGGCAACTTTGGCAGCCTGGGACTACGCTAATTTTGGGTTTTGGGTGACAGGTCGGAGATGATACGGCGTTGTGGGACACATTCTGAATGGGATCCCAAGGAGAAAAGAGGTAGGGAAATGAGGAGGAAGAACCTTGAGGGTTTTATAAAGGCCGGTTGTCCGGAGATTCAGGGTAGGTAGATATGCTAATATTTTTGAGGTTCCAGTAATATAAATTTCACCATATCAGATTTATATTTCTTTTCTTGAATGAAACAACTAAGTATTGGGGGGTAGGTCATGCTACCTACTCATTTTAAGCTATTTACTGTCATTGTGTGAAGCTATACGCATGTTTTGACAGTGAGCTGTTTGCCTGCAGGTTCTCAAGCTCAGGAATATGAGAATGCGGGGAAATAGCCAAAAGGCAAACACTCGAGATACAAAACAACTGTGCTCCGTACTAACAAAACAGATCGAGTCCGAAAAAGCTTGGCTTCCTCGCCATCATCATGTGGCGGTTCTGGTCGAATCTCACTGAAGCTCCGGAGATGAAAGTGCGGAAGAGGCCACCCCGCATCCGCATCCGTGACCGTAGCCGGAGATATGGGTCAGGAGGAGTTTCGGGGGCTAAAGACGGATGGATGGCGGGATACCGAATAGCGACGGAAATCAGATTTGAGGCATATGAGTTTCTGACAAGGTATAGTATGCAGTCATGAGACGATGGAAGTCTTACTGGGTATCAGTCACCGGTCAAAGCATACTAGAGATATCAATGATTGAGAGGGACAAGCAAGTCATTGTAAAGTGTAAATGAGGCAATCTACGTACGATATCAGAGCCTCAGTGGAGAGTCGGTCCATCTGTGGACAACTACATCATTGATGACAGTTTCCGAGTAGTATGTAACAGTTTTCCACAGTTGGACTCGTAGCGATAATTGGAGCCCAATTACTCAATAGCAAGTCGTTTAGGTACGGTTGCTGTGGTGTAGTTGTAGTTGTTACGGCATCATCCATCCACCATAGCATGTCCCCCACTTACACCATCGTCAGTATCACATCGCATCGCCTCGGACAATGTTTCCCTAGAATGTTCCATTCTTCTCCAAGAGGGCAGACTAACTTAATTTTCTCTCAATTGGAGTCCCTTGGAGACACAGCATCACCTTTAATTTTTGTTTTCCTTTTTTTTGCCAGCAGAATATACCTGAAGACGGAGATTTGTTGAAGAGGTTGGCGGCTTTAACCCCGCTCTGTGGGTGCCGAAAGAGGCAACCTTGGAGACCCCGCCTGAAGCAAGATGACCACACGCGATTGGTCTACAGCTCTAGCTCTTATCCTCCACTTTGCCCTTCTTGAGCTCTCCCCCAGTCAATCCAACGCCGAACACCGAGATATGCCCCGTATCATGGACGAGGAGCTTCTCGCCCATTTGCCCATACTTTCCTCTTCGAGTAAGACCCCTCCAAGTGTGTGGTCGCACGCGCTCCCTCCTCCCCCTCCCCCTCCCCCGCTCTCTACGGCTGCGAGCGTGCGTGTTAGTTGGGACGGCATCCAGCGGGTTACAGGCCGGTCGCCGTGAATTACAGACCACAGACACTCGAAATAGCAGCCTGACCAAGTACCTGATGTAATTGACAGCTCGATATTCAATGTCCGGTCTCGTCACGGCTGCCAGTTTCGGCGCTTGTCGCTTCCACAGAAAACCTACTGAGATGGAGAATGCTTCCAGACTTTGACGCCCACAGCTCCTGATAGAGTACTCCATAACGTACACACACGGGACCCCCCCTCAGATGCCGACACCTTCGGGGTTCGCGGGATCGATGGAGATTCGCTGTCTGAGAGACACCGGCCCCTGCCCGTGCCACGGTTCCAGTTCCGTTCATGGCGAGAACGCAAGCATTACAGCGCAGCACTACGGTGCTTGTGCGAGTGCGTGAGACGTGGAACCTTGGCTGTGCCATCTTTTGTCTTGTCTCTCTAACTGTGGAGAGCATGCATCGTTGTAACAGGCTCGATCAGACGCCGGTGCCCGTTACTTGGTGACAAGATACATAGCCATGGCGCGTTCATTTCCAGAGCATAAATATCTGGCATTGGACCCTCGATATCCTACTTTCTCTCCTCCTCACTCTCATCATCATCATCATCATCTTTCTTCCTTCTTCTCTTCCTTCTTCCTCTAACCAATAAACCCTTTTCACACCCGCCAAAATGGTAAGCATTCCTCTCCTACTATATCTCTATATCCTCTTGAGCCTCAACTAACACATCAAAAGGTCAAGGTTCTTGCAGTTCTCTACGACGGTGGCCAGCACGCCAAGGATGTATGTCTTTTACCCCTTTCTTTATTTCAACCCAATTCCTCTTGATTCTCTATCGACTATCTCCAATGGTTGTTGATTCTGCCTTCAACTCTCATATCTACCGACAACCACCAAACAAACTCCCCACACACCATCCCTCCGCGCTTGTCGATCTCAAACGCGGGGAAATGGTCTCACTACATGAGAATCAGCCACATCCAGCCCAATGATGCGGGGCGACGTCTGGGCAACATGCAGAGACATCGAGAAGTGATAGTTGGGTGGCATTGTTTAACTTGTGCTACTCTTGTGGTATACACTACAGGGGTCTAAGCAACAATGCAACCCAACTTACACCCAGTGTCTGAACACTGCATCATCAACCCCTCAATCACTCTTCAAATCACTTCTACTCAGCCAATTAGTTTCCTGGCAACTAACCTGTCTCATAGCAACCCCTCCTTCTCGGTACCACTGAGAACGAGCTCGGTATCCGCAAGTGGCTCGAGGACCAAGGTCACACTCTCGTCACCACATCTGACAAGGACGATGAGGGTTCTACCTTCGACAAGGAGCTCGAGGATGCTGAGATCATCATCACCACTCCCTTCCACCCTGGTTACCTGACCGCTGAGCGTCTGGCTCGCGCCAAGAAGCTCAAGCTCGCTGTCACTGCTGGTATCGGCTCTGACCACGTCGACCTCAACGCTGCCAACAAGACCAACGGCGGTATCACCGTTGCTGAGGTCACTGGCTCCAACGTCGTCTCCGTTGCTGAGCACGTTCTCATGACCATCCTCGTCCTTGTCCGCAACTTCGTCCCTGCCCACGAGCAGATCGAGGCCGGTGACTGGAACGTTGCCCACGCTGCCAAGCAGGAGTTCGATCTTGAGGGCAAGGTTGTCGGTACCGTCGCTGTCGGCCGCATTGGTGAGCGTGTCCTCCGCCGCCTCAAGCCCTTCGACTGCAAGGAGCTCCTCTACTTCGATTACCAGCCCCTTTCTCCCGAGAAGGAGAAGGAGATTGGCTGCCGCCGCGTCGACACCCTCGAGGAGATGCTCGCTCAGTGTGACATTGTCACCATCAACTGCCCTCTCCATGAGAAGACTAAGGGTCTCTTCAACAAGGACCTCATCGCCAAGATGAAGAAGGGCTCTTACCTCGTCAACACTGCCCGTGGTGCCATCGTCGTCAAGGAGGACGTTGCTGCCGCTCTCAAGTCTGGTCACCTCGCCGGTTACGGTGGTGATGTCTGGGACCACCAGCCCGCTCCCAAGGACCACCCTCTGCGAACCGCCAAGAACAACTGGGGTGGCGGTAACGCCATGGTTCCTCACATGTCCGGTACTTCTCTGGACGCTCAGATCCGATATGCCAACGGTACCAAGGCCATCATCGACTCTTACCTCTCTGGCCGCCACGACTACAAGCCTGAGGATCTTATCGTCCACCAGGGTGACTATGCCACCAAGGCCTATGGTCAGCGTGAGAAGAAATAAATGTATTGAGAGAATGGAAGAAATGATTTGTACATGATGATGAAATAGTTTTACAACAACTGCATTATAGACGCGGGTCAAAAGCAATCAGCGTTGCAGATAATACAATTTGTTAAAGTTCTACCTCATTTTGTCTTGTCTTCAGTGATCCTAACGAGATGCCATGAAAAGCCTCCCTTAATCTATTGAGCTATCAATTATTTTACTTGATGATCTCCATCAAATAGCATTGATATTTAGGACGGAGGCTAAATCTATCCCGAACCTTTCAATGTATGCTAAATAATTACGTAGCAAAAAAAGGGTGATAATCGATATATAATATATAGATGAATTACCTTTGCCAGAAGAAATCGTTTGTGTCCTATCTTTTGATTCTCCTTCCTTAGTTCCTATAATCACCCCAACAATGCAGCAGGCATCGGGCTGTCTGGAAGTCAACAGCCATTTTACACATTCACTCACAATGACTACCGCTAAAATGAAGCCAAGCAGAAATATGCTGCTGTTCTTTGTCTTTTTACTTTGCTATTAATACAAAATTTCTCGCTATTTTTGGTATGCTTCGTTATGAGCCATTATCAAGCGCTATATGGCTGACCATAGTTTTACCATTCATGACATGAATTCGTTGCCAACTCTCCCAATCCATGCTATATTTTCCAATCATTTCCAGAATTGCCACCACTTCTTTTCCTCGCTGGGCTGTCCTCTCCGTCTCAAGACCTGCTCGTCTCGCCCTCTAATGCGCCAGAAATAAACAGGCACACCAGCTACCACGAAGAATACGACGGCGATAGTCTGGAAAGGCTGTGCAAAGACTGCGCGGCTGAGAAGGAAGAGACTAACGCAGCAAAAGATAATAGGCGTCGTGATCCAGGTCTTGTACGGTCGTACGAGTCCCGGCTCTCGCACGCGCAGGATGATCAGACCCAGGACTGTGAGGAAATAGAATGTGTAGCCTGCAACGCCATAGAAGGTGACGAGAGTGCTGAACTCGCCAACAACTACGTAACCAACTGTAAGAACAGCGTTGAGAATGAGTGCATAGACTGGCGTATAAAACAGTCCAGCATCTTCATCGCCGAACATTCTGCGCATCTTACGCGTGAACCAACTTCGCGTACGCTGCGTGCTGAGCTCATGCTCATGCGGGCTGCCCCCAACACCAATAGTGCCAAAGATCGATGGAATGTAGCCCTCTTTGCCAGCCACATATGCCAAACGACTGGAGGTGAAAGTCGAAGAGTTGAGGGCACCGAAACAACTGGCGCTAACGATGAGTGCGAGAATGAGTGAGCCTACGGAACCAAACACTCGGTTGCCAAACATGACAGCTACTGTATTGGACCCATCCATGCTCTCGAGAGGTAGAACAAGGAAATAGGCGATGTTAGCTAGCACATAGCAGAGGATGACCAGAGGCATGGCTGTGTGAATGACTCGGGGTAGGTCTTTAGTTGGGTTCTTGAACTCCCCAACGACGTAGTTTGTCTAGACTATATCAGTTATCGAGACTTGCAGACTTGACTGGTGCCACTCACATTATCCCAGCCATCATATGCCCAAAGACCGGCATAAAGGGCGAGAGCCCAAGCAGACATATCAGTCGATGTGTTTTCAAACAGCTGATGCGGCTTCCACTCGACTTCCGACTTGCCCTTGAGCGTCTTTCCTGTGATGGCAACGACAACACCAGTAACGGTGACGCCCAGCAAAGCGATAAATTTCATAAACATGAGCGTATCGTTCACGCGCGTGCCGAGCTTTGTAGACACACAGTTCAAGAACGTTACAATGAACAGTCCCACAAGCGCAACAGCCTTGTTGATCCAAGGGCTTACATGCTCAGCGTCAGGACCAATGAAGGCTCGAACAAAGTATTCGCCCATGATGATGGCGATGATAGCGGCACTACCGGGCTTAAGGACCAACATGGCAACCCATGTAAAGAGGAAGCCTATCACCTCGCCAAATGTCTTGGCCAAGTAAACTTGGGCGCCGCCATTGAGGGGAATTGCTCCCCCAAGCTCAGCGTACGACGCAGCGCCTGTCCAAGCGAGTATACCCGCGATAATCCAGACGAGGATTGCTGCACCAGGCGACCCAACTCTTGTGCTCACAGATCCCGGCGACGAGAAGATTCCTGAGCCGATAATAAGTCCCACTATCAGCGACAATCCGTTCAAGTATGTCAAAGTCTTGTTTTTCTCCAACGATCCTCCTCCCAAGCCGCCGCTCGGCCTCGATCTTGATGTTGGTGCTCCAATGGGGGCGTAACCTTCGGCACCAGCCGTAGAGCTTAAAGGGAACATATTGGCGGAGAAGTCAAAAGCTGAGGATACTGAGTACGATCGATTCATCCTGTTTGCAGGATTGGCACTGTCGAGGGGGTCATCTTGTTCGAGCGACAGTCTCCGCGACGACGATATGCTGGGCCTTGACGAGATCTCTGTAGCCCCCTCTTCGTTGAGCTGACTTGAGCTAGCCAAGGAAGCGAGCTCCAGCGAGTCTCTCGTGTTCGACGGTAGTCCGTAAGGCGGCGCCATTGTGGTGTCTGTGTAGTGTCCTTTCCCCCTCTTCCCAGCGACTAGTTAATCGACCAATCCGCCAAAATCGAGGAACCACGAGTATTCAATTCGAGTATTTAATGATGTTAAAGACCCATGCGCATTGCGGTTCGTTGTCGCGCAAATTTGGAATAAATGTGTTGAGCGATCGACAGCCGAAGGTTGTGAGGAAGCAAGATCTGTGACGTAGAGATCTCAGTGGTCGGTAGTTGTTTTGAAGTGATTTTGAAGCAGTCGAGGTTAAAAAGATGGGGTATAAAAGCACAATTAAGAAAGTATTCGTATTCGTCAATAAATTGATTGATTGATTGATTGCTCATGAACTCTCTTCTTCATTCAATACCAAAAAGGGGCAATGTTTGCTTCGTTATAGTGGAACAGGACAAAGAAAGAGGGCCAAGTTGAAAAGATAGGAGTCGGCTTTACCCAACTCATCACAAGGAAGCTTCTTTGTCAATGCAAGTGCTGCTTCGCTTTTCCCTTCCGCGTATAGATCAGAACTGCATTACCACTCTAGGTAGCCCAGCCCCTTGCTCTATTCGGTGGAGCCCAGCCACTTGCACCGCCACATGTTGATTAGTCATTTCGTTTACCGTTAACGTCGAGTCCATGATCATCGCCTTTGCAACATCCCTTCTGAAAGCACCATAACACCATGGGCTCCGACGATTATGCTGTTGTCGGTGGCGGCGGTGCCCTGAAACTCAAGGGCGCCAAAATACACAAGAAAAAGAAGAAGCGCGACAAGACCGATCTTGAAAAGAACCTCGACACTGGAAACAAGGACGAAGAGAAGAAAAAGAAGAAGAAGAGTGAGGATGGAGAGGAGCAAGAGCCCCACGGTGAGGACGATGAGGACAAACCCGAAGTTCAAAAGACGGAAGCTCAAAAGCGCCACGAAGAGATAAAAAAGAAGAGGGCAAGTCTTTCGTTGCCTGCTATTGTTGAAATCATGCTAACAAGTCTATAGCTGCTCAAACTCGCCGAGTCTTCAAGCTCGCGACCAGAACTTCTCAAAACACATAAAGAGCGTGTCGAAGAACTCAATACTTACTTGTCGAGATTGAGCGAGCATCACGATATGCCCAGGATTGGCCCTGGTTAAGGATGTCAGGACAGGACGTTGAGTTGGTGGCGAATATGTGTAGGTGGATGGATTGGAGTTGTTGGCGCTTTTGGTTATACCCTCGAATTAAATAAATATTCACAAAGTTACGTCTGTTGCATTGATCTACGGCATTATCACAATCGATCACGCCTGGACGCGCGTAATGTCCACCCCGTGCTGGGCTGAAAGCACGAAGGCCCTTTATAAGAGAGTAAAGGTTAAGACAACCACGCACTAGATGATTCCCTCTGTTTTTACGTCAATTTGCTTGAAAGGAGGAAAAGAAAACGGAATATGCAAATTCAAATGCTTGTATTCGCTCATGTACTATGCATTTTAAATACGATCCATGCTCGGCATATATGCTGGACGCCATTAATGAACCAAATCTCCCCCAAGATGCAACCGTATGTGGAAGTTCTTGTCTATTGATTAATTCCGTCTGATGCTGCCCCCAAGTCTATTATCCTGATTTTATACCCATGAAGAAAGGACCGTGATATTCATAAAGATGAACCCATTCTGAAGTAACTGGTGTCCGCGATGGGACCACGAGTTCGTTCGCCACGGGATCCGCGTGACATTTTCGCTGGATGTAAGGTGAGGTCGAGGTGTCGATAATCCATTTACAGGAGAATGAAACCACCGAAGACCATACCCACGACTGCGGCAAGAACTGAACCGACGGATCGAGGACCGGCATTCTGAAGGTCAGGGCTGCCGGCAGTAGCTTCGGCTGATGGAACAACCTCAACCCAAGAAGTCGAAGTCAGGGTTGTAATGCCACCATCCTCGAGCGTAGAAGTGAAGGTCTTGGGCACAGCACTCGAAGTTCGCCTGGTACCTGTTCCGGTCACAGTGCTTCGTTCAGACTTGGTCTCAGTGGTGCTTTTGGCATCGTCTGAGGTTCGTGAAGCCTCGTCTGTCTGACTTGCGGTTTCCTGGTCTGTCTCGATGTTAGCATATACGCTCAGATGGTAATCGTTCGCAAAAGTGTGTAGTCAACGCAGAGGCAATCAATGGTCAAAGAACATTTTCAAGTTTTGGCGCACTTGCGAAAGTCACGAAGTCAAGGCATCAGGTTGTGGAGATGGCACGAAACAGTAATATCACAACAGGTTTGGGGAGTTGGATTCGCAGCAATGTCCCTGGAAAGAGCTCTGTTGCTGCTCGTCCGTCCCACATACCGGTAGTCGTCTCTGTCTCCTCTGAAGCCTGGGAGGCTGTTTCCGACTCTTGAGTTGGCCCGGAAGCTGACTCAGAAGTTGCATCGGGGAGGACAGTGGTAGCTTCGGCGACAGTGGACGAGGGAACGGTGGCAGTTTCGATAACAGTGGAAGTATCATCAAGGGCGGTGGATTGAAGGGTCTCACCCGAAGAAGCCGTCTCGGACGGTAATTCAGAAAAAGAGGAGGTATCAGGCAAAGAAGTTCTTCGAGTAGACGTACTGGCAGCAGTGGAGGTTGCAGCACTAGGAGCAGAAGGATTGGAAGTTGAAGCACGAGAAGAGGGAACAGTCTCAGAAGGTTCCTCTTCCGAAACGGACGTACCAGTGGCAGTGGCCTCGGAATCATCGGTGGTCGATTCAGGGGAAGAGTCCTCGGTGGATGAGGGTCGGTTCTCCGTGGTCCTGCGGGTGGTTCGCTGCGTAGAAGCGGCTGTGGATGCAGGCTGAGTAGGCTCCTCTTGGGATTCCGTGGCAGAAGGAGATGCTTCAGTGGCTGAGTCCTCGGTAGGTTGGGCAGTGGCAGAGGGTTGGTCTGTATCCGGGTTAGAGGTGGGTTCCTCAGGTTCTGAGCTCGCAGGGCGCGAGGGTGAGGAAGGCTCACTGGTGGCAGATGGCTGAGTAACTGACGGTTGAGCCTGGGTGTTCGAGGCCGCATCTGTGGCGCTGGCCTGGTCGGTTGGCTCTTCGGCGGTAGCGGAAGGTTGAACAGCAGTCTCGCTAGCCTCGTTCGTGGGCTCATCAGCCGTAGCAGTGGGTTGCTGTACGGTATTTGAAGCATCACCAGAGGCTCCGCCTGAAGAGCCGCCCGAGGGGGCATTGGAAGCGCCATCAGAAGCGGCGTCGGTAGGGTCAGTGCCCTGCTCTGTATCGGTAGGTGCTGGTGTGTTTTGTCGTCGAACCATTTGGGCCATGGAATCGGAAAGATTTGGTCGATGAGCGTTCATGCCATGCTTTCCAACATCACCATGACGGAGATGTCCAGGGCAGAATCGGGTAGCGCCTCCAATGGATGCTACACCGACGCCCAGAAGACAGCAAGCGGCCAAAGCAATCAAGGCCTTGCCAGCTGGGGATATCCTTCTGGTCTTTGTCCTTGGGATGGTCTGGGCAGATTCCAAATCCTGGCGTAGTGCTTCCTTTGACGACATGGTCCTCTCTTCTCGGTCAGTGCTCAACAATCCTGCCTCCATGCTGTAGTCGTTCTTGATGTCGACAGATGCCATGATGTAGAAGTGAATGAGGAGGTTTGAAGGAAGGGAGAAGGTTGAGTTTTGTAAGTTGAGCAGGGTGATATCAGGTCTGAAGAAGACTGGAGACGGATATGCAGAGGACGTTTAGCGGCTGAGAATAGTCCAGAATTGCGGACCCAAGACAGATGGCAGCTTTTTTTGGGTTTGCTATTTGGGGACGGTACGAGAGACGACTGGCTGAGAGCAGGTGGTGAGGTTGAGGAGGCGAGATCCCAGACGGTGAGTGGTGAAGACAGTGCAGCAAGCAAGCTAGGGTTCAAGAACGTGCAGACGACAGCCGGCAAGAGGGGTGATTCCCTTTATCGATGATGAAGAGTGTCGTGTGCCAAGCAGACAAGGAGGTGGCTCTAGTGTACGAGAGAGGAGTCTGCTCGGTGCTCGGTTCTATGAATGAATGGAGACACAGCTGGTGATGAGAGAAGCAAAAGGGACCAAGAAAGCGAATGGTGTGCCGCCTGCCGGTACGGTACGGTACTGTAAGCAATTGACAGTCGACCGAGGCGTTGCGGAGTGTGAGCGAGGGAGTGGAGGAAGTGGAGGTAGGTGGCGGAGTGAGTGATGGGTGTTACACGAGCTGAGTCCGTCACGTCAAGCCAACTGCGAGATTGAACTCAACTTCAGGGCGAGGAAGAGGGGAGTTTGGTGTTAAATGCAGCCTGTGGTGGTGAATCATGGGCAGATGAGGGGATCTGTTCTGTCCTGCTAAAAGCCCCGAGACCTAGACTAGGTAGTCTTGGCAAGAGGAGGCTGAGCTGTAGACAACTATCACAATGGCCCAAGTAGGCTGTTTTCTTATTTGCTGCTGTGACTTTTGTTTTTTGTCTGCTGAGTGGCAAAGGCCAAAGGCTGTTGGAGATCTAGACAAAAATCGCTATGCGTGTTTCTTTTTTAGGCTTGGGGGGAGCCGCTTGCAGTTTTTAACGACAGCCACCCGGGCACTAGACAAAAAGCTAGGCCTCGTCTAGCGCCAACGTTCCCAATAACTCAAGTCGACTTGTTCAATTCAAGCCCGACCCCCCCCCCAAGTCAAGCCAATCAAAAAGTCGGCTTGAGTTGAGTTGTTGGGAACGTTGTCTAGCGCTTCTGCCGTCCCGCCAAGTTCAGCCGGCGGCCGGCTACACCTCCGCCTACTAGAAACCCAGTCGCAGAGACCAGAGCGAAGGGCGGGTTGAGCTCTGAGCAGCTCGGGGAGCCTGGAAGGGATGGGCTTTGGTGGAGTTTAGGTGCCCAAGGGCGGCTCAACAAGGCCTGTCTGCCTGTGTAGTCCTCATTTCTTGTCAGTAAACACGGTGGAGGGCAGTCCAAGACATGAGGCGTGCTGACTGCTTGACCTGAAGTTGACCAGAGATGAGCTGAAGCACTGACTGTCTGATAACAAGGGCACAACTGCTCATTCTTGGAACACCCAATTGCTATAGAAACTTAATAAAGGTTTCAGCCATTGTTTAGTAATTATTGGCCGATACAATCTGGGCTATCAACAGAAGTCGGTTGGCACAATTCCGATATACCACCTTTGGTATGGTTGGGTCTTGGGTCTTGATTCTTGCTGCACAAGTGCACAGGCGTTCGTTCGACTTGATCAGCATGTAAACGGTTGCACGAGTATTTTTGTCGATTGGGCACCGTTACCACATCCGTTGACCCCCTGGTACCTGTCCTTCCGTTGCTCAGACGGCGCCTCATCAACCCGTACATACGCCGCTAAGATACGGAGCTTCATGAGCTTTGTGATGTCACTGTGGATGTAACGGCAGACGGACGGACTTGTATAAGAGGAGCATTGTGTGATTGTCTCCGTATGAGTCCATCGTCCTGCTCTTCGTATTCTTTAAAAAGATCCTGAGACCCATGGGAAGTATGTCATGTCAATTGACAGGTTGGAGAGGAAGGGTAGAGTACAGTAGAAGGTCAAGAAGGGGTGAGAAGTCGCCTCGTTCCCAGGTGAATACGAGGAATCGCCATAAAAAGCTGAGCATCGAGGCAGGTCAACATTCGGGCCCAAGCCATTGGTCCCAAGGTGATGCTTTTTTTTGCCCGCTTGGCCCCGATCCTCATTCCATGTTTGACCCACCTGGTTAGTCCCCCGAACCCTGCCCCTGACCTTGGTGTTGTCTTTCCATCTTCATCTTCTCTTATCCAACCCTTTCGGAGCGTTGATCGTGTCTTGCAACTTGGGGCCGTGATTATGAACACAATCACACAATCAATTGACCTGGTCTGGCGGTATGATCGCCCGTGTGCAGCAATGATGCATATCGACTGTCAACCAACTTTGTCTACGTGAAACGCATTGCTGATGTTTGGCCATGAACCTTTGTTCTATGATACGCCAAGTTGGGACTTGTAATGATTGCTCTTAATTGTCGTGATAAGCGACCAGGTGTGATATCTTTCAACTCTGAACTTGATTATTTGTGCCAACTTCTTTGTTCGTACGGGGTATGACGGATCGACAAATTCACCAACTGCGATGACGGAGATGCGCAATATCAAACTGTAATACGATGGGGAATTTCGGTTGATCCTTATTTTTGGTGCTTTTTGTCATGAGATGGAGTACGGAAACGTGCACAGTCCTTGGCTCCGGCGGCGTGTCCGTCCAAACGAAGCAAATTTTGGTGCCAAGCAGAGATGATGTATGCAACCGGATCTGGCGGCTCAACAATTCTGTGTCAGAAGTGAATTGTTATTGACCGTTGATGATCAGTTGCTGCGAATTGATGCTCAGCCAATATCGTGTCATTCATTCACAAAGCTCCACGCGGCCTAACTATCTCGTTCTGGATACCTTGTACTTGATTCCGCCAGCGTGGACCAGCGCATCTGAATAAAGGGAATGGCTGGCACAGGTGAAATTCCATTGGGTCGTATGCAGCCATGTTTGCGCTGTAACCTCAGCTGTAACGATTAACCAAATCGCTGCTCGAGTCACTACACCCAAATCTGGAGCATGAAACTCCAGCCTTTTGTGAGAGCACTAATTGTGTTTTAATGTCTCCTCTGAATGACGGTAAGCCAGCACGCACACTTACGAGATGTGTCTTGGTTGTGAGACGCGCCAATGCAGCCATAGAGGCCTAGTATCAGTCGATAGACCAACCAGAAACCATGATCAGAGACAAATTGCTGTCAAAGTGCAACTGTCTCGAGACAAGCAGGTAGCAAGTTGACTTTTGGGTCTTAGATCCAACTCTTAGCTCTTAATCGATTTTGAGCTATGGCTTGCGGTATAAAGATGAATGGTTTTATGGTTCGCGATAGTTGGCAACAGTCAAATGGCTTACTGTTATTGAATCGGCGGGTAGTTTGTAGACCATTCATCCGATATAACCAACTAGGTCCAGTTGACGTATGTATCATCCTTGTATGCTGGATACCTTAAGACTGAAGGGCGACTGCTGCACTGCCTGCCTGCGTGTGCTGAAGGTCCAGGATGGGCGTGGGGAGACAGCTGAGGCGTCCCACTGGCTGAAGGTTGAATGTATGTCTAAATTTAGACCACTCGGAAGCCCCAGTGGTTCGATCCGTCAGACGTGCGATACGATCTGATTGATAGTGACTCAGTGAGTGACACTCACTGTTCTGGTGCTGTTGAGTTGTCGGTATCGTCATGACTGTTTTCTCGTTATATCCATCAGCTAACGAGACAATTCTGTATGTTTTCTCTTCCCATGCACCCACCCAGTATAGAATGTTATGCATGTGATTTTGTTTCATTTCATCTTTCTCCTGCTCTTCAAGGGATAGAAAAATATTTGAGTTTGTTCTTCAAGACAAGGGAGGGAGTCGAGGAGTTTTACTGAACAAGGAGATGTTTAGCGACGGAACTGGAATGTTACAATACCAGCATTCAGATACTATAGAAATTGGTAAGAAACATCAAGGGAAATATAAGATCAAAACAACTGGTTGGGTCCACCGAATCCTTTTAACTGTCATTGAATATTTACCTCATACCTATAGGGTATTTCTGTTGATTTGGCCAATTCGATAGTGAATTTGTTGAAGCCGGATGAGGTCACCTGCATGTGATAAGGTACCGGTATTGGGCCCCTCCAGGGGAGGTAAGAAAACTCAAATCCTCAAGGCCAAGTGATAAAAAGACTTGAGTAAATCTGGTATAAGCTTAGGAGGATTCTTGCCTAATTGCTTTTGGCACTTAAAGCCAAAGTCCAAAGTTTTCCCGCTCCCCAAAGCCACTATCGATCGATTGACGTGGCTCATGAGTGGCCGTGCCTTATTTATGCATGCTGCTGACTGATTGAAGTTAGCTGACGAAACACCCGATGGACAAGTCCACTGTCACATGTGGACGAGGACAGATGCTCGAGCTTCTTCCAACAAAATCGACGACGTGGAGATAACTCCACTGACATGAATAGTCTTCAATTCAAACCATTCTCACTCTCGTTATTGATCAATTTGGTCCATTTGTTTGCGATAATCTCCTTGAAACGTGTTTGAGGCGCATACGCAGCCCTGTTGCCTTCCCATGATCGATATCGAGGTACCTTGAATACCCTCGTCATGACAGAGCATCTCAGCCCCGACTCTTTAAATACCCTCGACCCCGACGAACAAGACAGCCTTCGAGTTCGGTCGCGATCGCCTCATCCGTACCATCACCAGAATACAGACCTCCCGCATCTCTCGGATCGTTTTACACTGAGGAACCGCCAAGCGCAATCCGCCAAGACCGGTGACGATGCTCCCCACGAACCATCGCCCACAACATGGCCAAGTTTTCTCAAGGACTCGCCGCAGACGAGCGACAGTGGCTCCGAGGCTGACGACGAACATTATCTAAAAGGCTTGCCGGCGCCAAAAGCCAACTTGCACAAAGGATTGAGAGGTCTCAATGAACCGCTGTCTGGCTCTTCAACACCTCTTCCGTCACCGGCGCTTCTTGATGGTCATGTCATTCGTACCGTAGACAAGCCGCCCATGCCTACCGAGACACCAGAAACGAAACGTCTGCTCGAAGCCCTCAAAAAACGAAGAAGAGTTGTCGTGCGACGCATAACTGAGGCTGGTATTGTTTTAGCGCTGGGCCTCATGGTAGCTTCAAATTCCCAGGTATTGCAGCTCATAAAAATATGGGGAAAAGGTATGCGCATTACGTCCCTTCTCATAGCTTTGAGTTAACCATCATAGATATTCTCCTCTGTGGCCTTGTATATGCTGGACTACTCGCTTTGTATCCTGTCCGAGTCGTCGCTTGGGCATACCGTAACAGGACACCATCTCACCCAATACACCTCGAGCTTCCTGCGCACTTCGACCCCGCTCCCATATTATACCCTTCGGCGATTACTCTATATGTCTCGCTTCTTATCTCGTCAAGCAACCCAGCAGCGATTTTACCTAACCTTATTCTGAGCCTTGCTTCCATTCCGCAGAGCGTTATTCCCAAGGTTGATCCTTATGCTACATATGATATACTAGCATGGGGCCTAACTTGCATTCCATTAATCTGGAGCCCAAAGCAGCGTGAGCACTTCGAAAGCAAGCACCCAGAATCTTTTATTTCAGGGGAAACAGCTATTCTGCTGTATCCTTTTCACCAAACTTTGTGTGTGACATTACACTATCTTACTACAACCAGTCTCTTGACGGCTGAGCTACAGCTCCTGTCAATCGCACTTATCAACGTTTTGCTTCTAGCTTCTTCGCCCCAGGTTCTGATTCTCAAAGCCCTGCTATGGGGTGGCGGACTTTCTCTCCTCTTCTTTTGTGGACGTGTCATAAGCTGGGGAATTGCTTTGGCCAGAGTGCCGAAATGGAGATTTCGGAGAGTGTCAGTCTCCCAGCGGCCGCCACTCTGGAAGAGCTTCAAACAAATTTTCTCGCTACGACGGCTGAGGCACGAATTATTAAGACCAGAGTATGAGGATGCTGTGTACGATACCATTGGCTCATCCGAGGACGAGGCTGGCCCATTGCTCAAGAAGCCTACTCGAGTTCGAACCTTTGGACCAAGCTCCCCGAACCCGGCAGAACCCGATAGCGCTCCCTCCTCTCCCACGGCTGCAGATGCTTTCGGAAACTGGTCTTTTGCACGGAGACATACCTTACCACACCTTGATCATGGGAATCGACGTAACGCGACACATACTCCTTCAGGGCGCAAAAAGCGAGCAACTTCAATGTCTGTTCGGCCCTTCTTCAAACTTACTCAAGAGCAAGCAACTATGAGGAAATGGCTTTATGCTGGATACGTCTACTTAAGTATCATAGCTATCATCCTTGGTGGCATTCGAACCTATGTACAATGGTATGCCCTGGATGGCAATGAGCCTGTTGGTTGGGCTTTGGGATATCTCTTCGGCGACTGGTCTTGGTTCCGATATCAAGTTGTCAGTCTGAACTTGGAACGATGGATTTGCCTGCCCCCGCGAATTGACCCCACAGAAGACAAACAATGCCACTCTGGTTGGGTACAGCACGTTCGCCATAACGACTTTGGAGAAGCAAACACTCGCCTTCTGTTGAGTGCTTACTGGATGGGCATTTTGATTCTGGGGCTCATTATCGTCTTCCGTCTGAAGGACATCTATGAGGTAGATACACGGCGGAAGGTGTTCCACTTTATGATGGTTGGCATGTTTTTGCCTGCAACCTTTGTCGATCCTACGTATGCAGCTCTTGCCCTGTCTCTAATTCTTGCGGTCTTCTTGATCCTGGATCTTCTACGGGCAAGTCAGCTACCTCCACTATCAAAACCTATTGCCTCATTCCTAGCACCATATGTCGATGGCAGAGACTTCCGTGGTCCAGTTGTCATCTCGCACATCTTTCTTCTGATTGGATGCGCAATTCCTCTCTGGCTGGGCCTTGCTTCTTTACCACGCTCTGGATCCGGCTACCTCTCTGGCTGGGAAGTCACAACTCGAGATGTCAGTCTTGTCTCCGGAGTCATATGCGTGGGTTTAGGAGACGCAGCTGCTTCTCTTATCGGCCGTCGATATGGACGTCGGAAGTGGCTCTGGGGAGGCGGTAAGAGCCTTGAGGGCAGCGTCGCCTTCGCTGTGGCAGTCATGCTGGGACTTGGTGCCGCTAGTATGTGGCTGAGAATCGGTGGTTGGCCTGCTGCAGGTGAACAGCCTGGAGTGATTGCTGGCACACGAAATGCTGCGATGTGCGCATCCATGGCGAGCTTGACGGAGGCTGTTCTTACTGGCGGCAACGACAACGTTATCGTACCAGTGGTGTTGTGGACATGTGTGAAAAGTCTCGGTGTTTGATATAGTTAAAAGTACATCAAAGGTGGCGTTCCGGTGGTTTCTTTAGGACTGATGCTTGATATAGAGAGCAAGACATGGCAGATGGCTGCATAGACGACGTAATGTTCATGACAGACTTCAAGATAGTCTCAATCTAGGGTAACTGTGGCCCTATATGTTTTAATTATACCCCTTTTCCAATTACAAAAATGTAACTCAATTCTCTCGTGATATCTCAAGCTCCCCCGACACCAGCGCCCATGCACCTTTGTTATGCTTCCAATTCTATATGCTACACTAGTTTTACATTATGACATGAGATCCTCCAGGATTGCCTCTAGCTCGTCTTTTCTAAACGGCAAGCTTAGCAACTCTGTTCCCAGAGCGTCCTTCATACTCGTGATTATTTGATGGTCGTGGAATCTAGTCTTCGTTAGTCGTGATTGTGAAACTGAAGGCAATAATGAACGTACTCTTTCAACAGGGTCCGGAAAGCCATCTCGGAACTGCAGATGAACTCTTCCACGGCCTTGTTGTACACCATTCGATACTCAACACCAATTGGCTCATCGCCGCTGTCGCCCTCCTCCTCAATAGCAATGAGCACCTCGCCCACCAAGAGGCGGAACAGATTCTTGGCGTTCTCGGGCAAACTTCGTAAAACAAACGCCACGCCTTCTCTTCCATTGACTCGGTGAGCATTCCTCCCGAGAAGCTCGTGTACCTCATCCACAACATCCAGCTCGGCACCATATGGGGCAAAGGTCGTACAGTCGTGGAACACCATGTTAAACGCAGATCGCACACCTATGTCCCATAGTAGTGCAAAGTCTGGTGTATCAGCTGAGCACACCAGCCTTATTTGAGGATGCGCCGCGAGTTGTGCCAGAGCAGACTGGGAGCCAGATTTACGAAGAGGCGCTGCATCTATTGAGTTCACAATAAGAGTCAACGTTGACGACGTCGTGGCGAGGTGTGAGAGAATGGCAGGGACCATGACGGCAGGTTGCGTTAGAGGAATGCGGTGACTTGGATCAACAGCTGCACCAATTGTGCTTAATACCTCGCGCATAGTGGTGTTGTGGGCGTAACCATTGATTATAACAATCTTATCCCCCTTCTCCTTCCTAATGGAAGAGTACAAGTGACCAGCAAGCTTGTGCAGGAGACGTCGCTTCGAGCCATAACCATATAGACACAAACTGAACCCTTGCGATACCTCGAACTCCCATTGCGGGAATGATTCGGCATGTAGACTCTCCAGAAATTCGATATCGGCCTCATGGTGATCCTGAGTTTCTCGCATAATAGTAAAGTATTCATCGTGTGTAAGTAGAGCGAGTGATCCCAGAGTATTATTCGAAGTCTTGGCCCGCCCGGGTTTGTTGTGCGCAAAGTATAATTCGTGAGGAGGCAAGTCGCGAGGAGGAGTTGGAGACTGAGCTGGTGCTTTCTGTTGAGCTTTTCGGCGAGGTGTCGGTTTAGAAGGTGTCGCAGCTTCATCTACACCTGATGCTTCTGTGGAAATGGCAATATCGCCCTCGAGCGCTTCTTCGTCTTCACTAGATTCGTAGATTTGCTGCGCAAGGCCATCGTATTCCTCCTCATCCGTAAGGTCGTCGCCAACAACATGTTCTATGAGAGCTCTCGTACTTTTTCGCTTAGCAGATCTATCAGCTCCTCCAGGTGTTGCTCCATTCAGAGCAATGGGTGTTTTCTTGTTTGGCGTTTCAAAAAGAGCAGTACAGTTTGCTTTCGGTGTAGGAGTTTCGCCATTCACAGCCTTCTTTGGTGGTCTCCCTCGTCGTTTTGGTGCAGGTTTAGGGGTTTCATCTGGGTCGACTCTTGATAATGATTCGGATGAGCTTGCATCACTGTCTCCTATCACATCTCGGTGTATAGCTTCTATATGACCATTCGTTCCGGTGGTGACTTTGGGTGAATGATGAGCTGCACTTCGTTGTCGCTTTACTGGTGATGTTTCGAGGTCGCTTTCCGGAATGGATTCGAGATCTTGGTGCCCTCGTTTTCGTAAGGATCTTGGGGGATCTTGTTGAGTATCAGGCTCATGTGCTGCCTTTTTTGGAGGCATTGTGTGATCGCTGAGGCTGACGGAATCACTTGAGTTTCCCGAGAGCCAACCTTCTGTAATTGTTGATGTAGTTTCTAGAATGGGTAAAAGAATACAGAGCCCCGGCGCGTGGTAACTACTGGTAACGCGCCCGCTAAATTGGTAGTGGCGCCTGTGGCGTCAATGCATGTGGCGCGAGCTTCACTTCCAACGACAATTCATTGTTCATTCACATGCTCCCTCAAGCTATACATATTTATACCTAGACAACGGAACGATGTTGAATCTAAATCTATCAGCCTCATTAAATATCACAAGGCTTCTCTTTAAGCCGAGTCTGTGTCTGCCTCATCACACAGTCTCAACTTTCAATGACTTGCCGATTCCTCTTGAAAAGGGCTTACAAAAAGATGGTCGCAAAGTAGAGATCAAGGCTGTTGTTCTCGACAAAGACGATTGCTTTGCTTATCCTGATAGTATTGAAGTGTATGATTCTTACAAGGTGCCTATAATTTGTACCCCGCCTGATGCTCGAGATTGTCTGCTAAACTGAAGCATAGTCTCACTTTGAAAAGCTAAGATTGGCTTATCCTGGTCGCAAGTTACTTGTGGTGTCAAATACTGCTGGAGCAACGTCATGGGATAAGAATTTGAAGCTAGCTGCAGAGGTTGAAGAGAACACGGGAATCACTGTGCTCTCGCACTCGGTCAAGAAGCCAGGTTGTGGCCAGGAGATCATGGAATATTTTAAAAAGCACCCAGAGACAGGAGTGACAGATCCTGCACACGTTGCGTTCGTCGGCGATAGACTGACAACCGACATGATGCTTGCAAATATGACAGGAGGATGGGGTTTTTGGGTTAGAGACGGAGTGATACCTCTGGAAAAGAAGAGTATCGTGAGTCGCTGTCTGCCCCTCAACAGACGATAAATCGTCACAAGGCAACAACTGGCAACAACTGACAACACTAGTTCTCGAGATTGGAACGGCCTTTAGCTTCTTTCCTCTTTGCTAGGGGTATTTATGCTCCTGAACCCCGCAGCATCTTTGAGGAGTAGCTATGTCGGAAGGTGTCGAAGGGAAAAGTCAGAGTCAAACGGCTCGTCTGAACTTCTACGTTTACATTGACTCACCATGCGGCCTACACCATTGTCCTTCATTCAGTACGGGCATATGACCTTTGATAAGCATTCGCATGGCTTAAGCAGACAATGCAAACGGGACTGAATCACTCATCTATTGTCCTGAGAGTCTATAAAGCTGCGTTCGTGATCTTCATTCTTTACTCTTATCTTCTTTCCGCACTGCCATTCGATAAAGGCATCGTCGCTTGCCTTATATACTCTGCCTCTCGTTCTTCGTTATCGTCACCACTTTATATACTGTTTCTCCACTCTCCTCTCTTCTTTGGTCCACCCTGCCATTGGCCTCAACCATGGGTGGAAAGACTTGGTCTGTAGACGAAGAACGAATGCTCTGGGAAGTCGTTGTTCCTCGCTCAGTAGCTGCTGCTAACCCAGCTGATCGACGTATGAGCTGGGAGCAATGCGCGCGATATATGAACGACAATGCTGGTGACATCGCTCAGCGCAACTATACTAAGAACATGTTATGTGAGTTACCCACACGCTTCCAATACCTTCTACAGTCTCTGCTGACTCTGCTGACTCTGATAGACGAGCATCACTACCAGAACATTGTCAAGGGCGGTTCTTCTCCGAATGCTGGTCCATTTGTTGAACGGCACCTTCGCTTGATCGGTTAGTCTTGTATGATCCCCCCTCGATTTCAAGGTTCTAACAGATAACAGAATGGTACAAGAACCATAGATCGCCTCCACCGGCTAGCCCCCCTCCAGTTCCACGAACCCCTCAAAACCCCGAACTTACTGCGCTTTTGAGCCAGCAGTCGAAGCCCAAGAGACGACGGGGCAAGAATGCAGCCAAGACTCGAGTCGCGGAGAATCGAAATGCACTGCCCACTATCGATGAGGATGGACCTGGACCTGGACCGAGTGGCTCAGGCACATCCAACGTCCCATATGTTCGTTCATTCGCTCCGTATGAAGGGGCTCAGCAGCAGTCTTTTGAAGAAAACCAGTCACCCCCAGTTGACCCAAGGGCGAAGTATGCACTCGATTTTCGCCCGCTGCCTAGAACAGTGCGTGCCGCTAGACCTGGGGGTAACTTCTTGAGCCGGCCCATGGAGAAAGTGGAAGGCGGACTCTGGCGTCTCGTACCTGAAACTCGAGAGAACGAGAACCATGGAGAATCGATGTCCATGATCCCCCGAAACAGAAATGCCCAGGCTCGACATTCCAGGGCGCAGGAGGAAAGCTCATGGACTCGGCCATATACTGTGCCCCCTCAGCAGGCGTCTCAGGGACCTCAGGGAGGGAGCCTACCTTCTATCCGTCAAGCATTTCCTTTCATCAACTTTAGGCAGCCTCTGAACTCGGCTCCTTTTCATGAGACATCACATCAAACTGGCAAGCGCGGCTACAGTGGTGGTCAGGACCAGAATCAGGCCCCTAAGCGACGAAGACTTCCTGATCACCCTGTCCCCCGTCAAAGCAATACACATCAGCCGAACCAGAGAAAATAAATCATGGATGATTATGGACGACGGTTTGGCTTATTGTGAGGCAAGGCGACACAGACATTGGACGAGGACGAGTGAGAGATTGAGAGTGGGACGGAAATTGTAGCTAAAGGGGATGCATGAAGAGACCTTTCTTTTGAGCTTTGAAGATTTGTGGGTAGGAGGATGATTGCTGAGACTTGACCAGAGGAAATGTATAATTAGAGCAACAAGTTGAGGGCAGCAGTTTGTTATGACAGCCTTGTTGATATTTGAAACAAACAACAGTTATGCAAATCCCGCACTTCGTTGTCCCATAAGTTGGTGACCTCAACTTCGTTTGATCCTGTGCTTGTTCTTTTACATCGCCCTCCAAGCTTTTGGAATGAATTAACTGCCCGGGCCCGCCGAAGTCGGCATGGTGGGGCCGGATCTCCGACAACGCCCCCGGAAAAGCGGTGGCCCTTGGCAGAAATAATCCTCCCGAAAGATTTCCCCAGAGAATCTCAAGTCCATCCGGCCGTAGCTAAACCCGTCCTCCCACTTTAACGACCCGTGTTCCTCATCTCATCTTATCACAACTATGAACTTCCCGGGAATGACACCTACAGGCGGCGCCGCCGCACCGCCTGCGATCGGCGGACCTCAAGATCCCAACGTCAAAGCTGTATGTGGATGCGCAACTTACTCGGGATTTCGCGGGGCGCATAGCTAACTCTGAGAAATATAGGTTCAATCTGCGATGGAGTCTTGTTTTGGAAAGTCAGTCATGTCGGGAGTTATGGGATTCGGTATGGGTGGTTTATTTGGAATGTTCATGGCCTCTGTACGTTCTTTAGCGAACTTCGAGCCGTTATCCCAAGCTAATATCTATGCCAGATGTCCTACGATACACCTTATCACACAGCCGCACCCGGTAGCCCACAAAGCACAATCACATCGCTTCCTCTCAAGCAACAACTCAAGATCGGATTCAAGGATATGGGAACACGATCATGGTCCATGGCTAAGAACTTCGGAAAAGTTGGTGCTTTGTACTCTGGCGTAGAGTGCGGCATCGAAGGCCTGCGAGCAAAGAACGATCTTACCAACAGTGTCGCCGCCGGATGTTTGACGGGTGGTATTCTGGCCAAGAATGCTGGCCCTCAAGCTGCTGCCGGTGGCTGTTTGGCTTTCGCAGCATTCAGTGCGGCTATCGATGCATACATGCGATCACCACCCAAGGACGACTAAATGCTAGCTGCTGATATAAACAAAATTGGGGTTTGAATGAGCGGGTTCAGAGATGTATAAATACGCTTGGATTTTCTACAAACGTGGGAGTTTACGGTAATCATATTTCTAGAGCATATGGCGGCGTTGGGAGACGGACTCTCCTCTTTTGGAATGTTTACCATTGTACGTATGAAGGTGGCACAAGGATAGATATGGAGATGACGATATGGCACTTGTATTAACAGGTATTTAAGACTCAAGCTTCATAGAGGAGCTGCTCATGTAGAACCCACGAGTCTACACTGTAATCTTAGCAAAAGAATTTATGTCTGCAATGACAGCCTATCCCATAATTGCAACTTGAAGACCCCTTTGTTCTTAACGCCGCGCTTTCAAACAGAGCAAATAGCACATGATATGCTTTGGACAAACTCAGGCTTAACTTGCCTGGTATACTTGGAAAGTCCCAAACTCCCAATACGCATTCTGAAATGCTTCAGGGTTGTTGGCGACGAGATCAGTGCATTTGCCCGAGCCTGAAAACAGTCAGCATTATGTCTTACAAGTATATGAGCCAACTTACATCCAGAGTCGTCCCAAACGTGATAAACAAGACTACCACACAGGTCGATATTGGCAATGATGCTCTGGTTCTTGAAATGCGTGCCAATGTAGCAATGCGTGTTGGGAAAGTCGGCAACAGTAGTACCCCAAGTGTTGGGCTTTGGGTTGTTTCCTTTGATATCTGATGGTATAGAGTCTCTAGGGAATTGCCACATGCGGATGCCTTCATGCCGCCATTCAACCGCCATCACACCTCCTCCATTCTTGTTGAAGACGGTGCCGTATCCTGCAGGCTTTGAAAGAACGCCACAGCCTGCATTATCGTCCTTTTCGTGGTTGCAGTTTTTCTGTAGTGTCTTTCCTGTTTCCTTGCGGCGTACGTCCATTGAGCAGTCGCCAGTAGTGTGCAAGGTCATTTGATTCCCGTCTTCAGCTTTGTTTGTCGACTCCATCACATCAATTTCTCCATGGTTTGGCCAGTTGTAACGGTCAGTAAGCCAAAGGGCCGGCCATGTGCCGCAGCCATAGGGAGTATGCTTGACGTCGAAGATGAAGAGACCGTTCTCGTATGTCTTTTTGGACTCGATTCGGACAGAAAAGCGACCCGTAGACGCATTAGGCTTGCTGTTGGGGCCGACAGAAGTGTCGACTTTGAGAGTGGCAGTGGTGGGCGAAGCATGTGTCAGATTCTGAAGGGTATTAGGTGAACATGATCCTAAGCAGTAACTTGTTTGGTGGCCAGTTGGGGTTTCTTACAAGAGACTCTGCTTGCTCTTTTGGAACGTAATGAACGAAGCCCTCAGCTGAAAAGAAGCGTTAGTATTGCAACCCTTGAAATCGGAGGTAGTTCCTACTGGGGTCGTATCCTGTGAAATAGTTGAACTGGTCAAAGAAGGATTCACCCCCATCTGGACAGTGGTTAGCGGATCTTTATATGCCAGTTGAGGATGACAGGCACTTACATGTATCTTTCAAGCTGTACGATAATGGTGTATAGTCAGGATACATATTCTTTCTAGCCCTCTGCACAGCGACGGCGACAATTATTATCACTATAACAATGATGACTATGACAATGGCGGCCCAGATTCTCTTTCGCCAGTATCGAGGGTTCCACCAGGGCATTGTTGAGCTCGCATGACGGACTTCCTGGCCTTTGCGAGCCAGCATTACCTCGTCATAAATTGGGGGTATCCCTCCAGGCTTGACGCCAGATGAATACATCGACATGTTGGTGTAGTTGAAAGTGGAAGAACCGGGGCGATGGGTGAGTGGAGAGTTGTAGTTGAAGTTGCTTGCACCAAGTGATGAATGACAAGAGAAGAAGTGAAATAAAGTAAAGTAAAGCAAAGAGAAGAGAGTTGGTGATAGATAGAATGGAATGCAATGCAATGCAGAAGAGATGGATATTGATGGAGATGGGTTGTCTCAGCCTCGAGTGCACCCTCTCAGAAGCATATGAATCAAGTTTCTTTTTTTATTCACAGGAAGGAAGAAATGAGGAATGAATTTCTGTTGAAACATTTGAAGGAGCAAAGCAGCTCTCTTCCTTCCTTCAATGCTGGGCAGCTGCAAAGAGGTAGTCGGGCGCACATCCAATGCAGCCCATGAGTGATTCACAGTCCCTTTCTATAAGACTTCCTACCAAAGTTTATTGGGCATTTGACGTAGGTATCATGAGCAGCAAATCAATATAAAAAGGGTACTTGACGGCACTCGCGCCGCCCATGGGGCATCCCCCACATGCCGTCTTTCCGATCTGCCTACCTACTCCCTAGCGCATGCATCTTTTTGGTGTGGGCTGAAGTTCGATGGCTGATGATGATATCCGCGTAGCCGTGCAGCCGTGTTAGCCACGAGAATGGGAGGGTTCAGGGGTAAACACGAGAGGCCACAAAAAAAACTACTGATAAGTCAGAGTCTCAACACCGTTTCCGAAGTCACTACAAGAATAGTTCGTGTTGATTGCATTATTTACCTGTCTCAAGGGATAGCTTAAACTCGGAAAATGGCTGCTAGGAGATAGCGAGACGCGTAATCTGCAGACCAATAACTGACAGAAGCGTGTAAACTCAACACTTTCATGAATCGATGACCGGAAATACGGCCTGGCAACGCGTCATTTTACTGATCTCTTTACTATGTTATTTATAATCTCCACTGAAAAGAACGAGCTCGAATTATTTAAGTTCGAGAGCTCAATGGACATTGTCTTATTTTGGTGCCGACGCTAACAGAAATTGAGGATAACTTACACAGGCATGAGACGTACGAGACATGCCGTGAAGCCGAGAGCCGCTCACAACATGTCTGAGGGGACAGAAGATGATATTGTCGCGTGCAAGGGACTCGGCTACCATTGTAACATAACTCAGTCATAACTACTTACAGATAGCTCTTCTAGCTCCTATAAAAAGTATTAAGGGAGCGTTTGAAATGCTACCAAGTATCACGCCTCGCTCATCGTCGATGTAATGTAACACATGAAGATCTCTGATTCCAAATCCCACTCCGCCAGCAGATCCTCGACTGCAATGACGATAAATTTCGTACAAAAGACATCCAATGCCTGTCAGCATCCATGGCTTAGACAGTCAACGTCTTTGAAATAGCCACAACAGCACAAAGCCATGCCCCAAGATCAGTCGTCAACATCCTCAAATTATTAACAGCCACCCATCTCTCCAGCATCCCAACATTGTCCGTCCCCTCAACAGCGCAATTGTCCTCCCACAGCGCCCTGAGCTTCCACGCTACAGCAGGCACATACGCAAGATGTCCCAGCGCCAGTGCAGCAGACCAGCTGTACCAGAATAATGAGCCGCGAGACCGGAGCAAAGCGCGGTCAGACCAGATATTGACGATCGAAGTGCTGAATGTTAGGCCAACAAAGGTGAGGACCGCCCACGGGCCTGAACCGTAGAAATTATTGATGTAGCCTGGAAGGATCTCATTGGCCTTCTTGCGCTCAATGGGAGACTTGGTAAAGAGGGTGAGAAAGAAACTTTGGTCCCGGGCGAACCAGAGTGTGATGCTTGATGAGACGAGGGGAGCTGTTAAGAGGAGGACTCTGGGGTTGAAAAACGCTCCAGAAGCCATTTTGATGCAATTGAATTGATTAAAGGGTAAAAGACTGAGATCAACTGAGCTGTGAGTCTTGATACTCCACGAGAGGGGTTTTCCCTAACTTCAAAGTCGGTTTTATATAAATTAGTCTTGAGAGTAAAAGCCTCCGAAGAACATTGACTTTATGCGACCCTGGGATGTTAAGGTACTGTTGCTTCTCTGATCATGGCGATCCTTCAGACCCTCCCCAGGCGCTAGCTATTACGTCGCCAAACCCTCCGACTCTGCAGAAAATGATAACCGAATAATTTCGAAAGATCAGCCTTGTCATACGATGTCGGAAAATTCTGGAATTACGTTTCCTGATTATTTTCTTGGGCCAAGGAATCATGAATTTCATTTTTGATAATCGTTGCTAATTAGGTACCTTATACAGCCTATAATCTACTCGACCTCCAACCTGAGTGCATCATACTGAACATACACCGATGTTGGCAGCACAGCAGACTCATAGTTGGTAGCGTTATAAGGTAAGCTCAGGATGATCTCATTGTCACCCTTCTTCAACAGCTTGGCATCGAACTCGAATTTATGAGCGATATTGTAGCAGCTCACCGAGGAGCGAACAGCACAGGAGCTGCTGTGGTCGTAACTTAAAAAGGGTCAGTATAACACAACTTTGAGAGATCCTGTTTCGACTTACGGAATAACCCAAGGCTCAAGATCCCTGCCGTTGATGTTCACGGTATACTTTAGGTTCGAGTGAGGCTCAGAAGCATTGTAGATATCCGTGTTTCCAGCAGCAGTCTTGGCACCCGCAAGTTGAACGGTAAAAGTTGCATGCTTCTTGTGCTTGACTTGCGACTCCTTCAGATCAAAAGCAATCGTCCAATTGTTGACATTGCCGTCACCAACATACTGCTCTGGGCGTACGGAGTTGCCCTTTCCACCAAAAACACTCCAGTGGACGTAGTTGAGATCCTGGCCGACATCGCTCTCACCAACTTTGAAGTTGACACCCTCAGGGAAGTCCTTGACAAAGTCCCAGTTGGCCCAGTAGATACGGTACTGTTCCGGCTGCAGCGGCTTAGATGTATCGGGCTCGAAACCATGGCGGTATTCACCAGAGGTCTTGTCAGGAGTACCAATTCGCCAGAGTTCCTTGCCTGCGGACTCTTCCCTCCAGCGGACATTCTTCTTCTCAATCTTGCCAGCCTTGATCTTGACCTTATCCTGAGTATATTGTCCAAAGATATTATCGGCATAAACGGTAAGACGATATGTTCCAGACTTGACTCGAGGAATAGTAGCACGGCCGCTCTCATCAAGGTTAGCCCAGTACTGGTAGGCCTTTGTGTCGAAGACATTGTCTTGGAAGTCCACGCCACTCTGTGCGAGAACAGCAATGGCATTCTTAGCCCCCTTGGGAAGATCGACCTTGACCTCGAAGGATCCTCGCGATTTCGTTGGCACGTAGTTAGGAACGTGCTTTGCAATTGAATCGTAGAAATCGGCATTCCACTCAGGGTCGGCGTATTGAGCTGCATCGGCCTGGGCTTTCAAGATGTCGGTCCCCCCGGGGAAGCGATTGAAGTAGAAGTATTGCTGCGAGGGGTTAGAGAAATTAATATGCTAGCTGCTTCACATAAACTTACAGGTCCAAATGTCCGGTCAAATCCGTTGGTAATATTGGGCTGAATAGGTTAGTTCTAGTTTTGTCAGAGAAGTAAGTGTACTGACCGTTTGATCTCCATGATGGTTAGAGCTAATATAGTTGTATAGAATACCATCAACAACCAAATCAGAATGCAGAGGGCCACCAAAGTAGGTGTCTTTGGTGTTCATGACAAGCCAAGCACCATACGCATCTCCGTCTTCGGTCTTGGAACCATCAGCGAACCTTTTATCTGTCAGTTAAATATCCCACAATGCCGAGACGCATAAAACTCACAATCCATAAGCATCAATATCACGCCAGCTGTCTTGGAACGTATACTTGGTAAAGTAGTCCGCTTCCTGCTTAACATAGGGATCATTGGGTGTGTTTCCTAGATACCATGTGGCATCTTGCACCACAACCTGCTTCTCCTTTGCTTCCTTGCCTGGGAGAGGCGCATATTGCTTCGTGTTGGTCAAGAGATGAGTCCACATGTCGTTATTCGGTCGGAAGAGGGTTCGAAGCTCCTGAAGGTTGCGAAGGAAGGGCTGCTCCTCGTTATGATACGCGACTCGGCTAAAGGTATGGAGGCCAGTTTCTCCATCTCTCAAAAACCAGTATTGCTCAAGAACCTGACCTGTCTCGGTGTATGTGTCGGACATGACGATACCGCCATAGTCCTTACCCTTGCCATCTTTACCCTTGAAGAGTTTGTACTTGGGGGCCACAGAACCCGGCGTCCAGAATCCCTTGGGCGTGCAGTAACAATCAAGGTAAGGTCCAATGCCTGTAGATCCAGATGGGCTACCGAGAAGATTCGTCCCGTCAAGAGTGAGCTTTACAATGGCGCCGCCCTTCTTCTGAACAGCTGCATATAGTCGGTCGTTTGAAATCACCAACTGTGTATCGGTCTCGGTCGCATTGAGAGCCGCGGCTACCAATTGAGGTGCCTGGAGCAGCGAAACGAGAAAAGCTGCTGAAAGCTTGCGGAACTTCATAGTCAAGGTTGCAATGGTTGTAAGTGGCAGAAGCTATCGATCATCAACTCCAGGGCGATCAATGCGACCTCAACTCTCTTTATAACTACAGAAATCACCCTTGACCCCACAAACAACCCCCAACAACCTTGTGGGGGATGAAGCTTTCATGAGAAGGTGAAGGGTAGCTTGGTCATGTATTTCCCCATGGGGACGTTGTCGATCACATCTTTTCAGGCTAAGACCGAACTTTAGCAAATTATTCGGGAGAAATAAAAGCCCCTTGCTCTCGGGTTTCGGGTCAACGGTCAGCGAGTATCAGGGGAAAGCTAGCTTCACGCAGGCAAATGACCTTGTAAACCCGGTCAACACCATGGCAATTCTCCAAAGGTTGATAGTTCGTGACGTTTACCCTGCAAAAAAGCCCAAATTGGTCACATATCCGAAATGCGGAGGGAGATTAGATCCCGGTGATTCCACGTATTGGAGCTGGAACCTCCCCCAACGATGGTCTTAGCATTGGATGGTTGGTAACATGAGGCAGTTGAACAAGATTAATTTGCCAAGCACCGAGGGCTGTGCGCTGGTAGTGTCTTGGTATTGTAAATATGCCTCTTGTAATCCAAAAACTGCTCATTGACGGCTCACTGAGTCTAACTGTATAACCACTAACTGTGCACAATTTTGCTGCTTAATCCTCGTCGTCGTCAGGGTCGACTCGCGGTCGTTTGGATTGTCTGTTGTCTTCATCCTGCAAGCCATAACCTCGCTTAGATGACGAGTTCTGGTCCACCTCAGATAGAAACTTGTCAACGTTGAAAGGATCTGCAGCATCTTTCTCAAACTGAACTGGTCCTTCTCGTGCCTGTGTTGAGTTTGTTAGCAAAGTTTTAGAAGGCGTTCTGTAAAAATGGAAACTGACCTCGGCGTCTGCGGCACCTTTGAAAGTTCCCTTGCCAAGGGCTTCACCGAAACGACTGCTCTTCTGGATCTTGGCCATTTCCTGGTCACCAGCTTCGCCATCGTCATCATCATCCACATTCGCTCGTGGCCGGTAAATGCTGTTGATGGCGTCCTGGGCAGCGAAGAGAGGCTTGTCGTAAGGGTTATCCTCGTTAATACCACTATCGAATCCGCTTGTTTGGTTGAAAAGTCTCGAGTCATACATCGTCTCCTTTGATTGTGTAGGTTTGGCCAGGCCTAGTGCAATCTTCTCAGATATATCTCTGCCTTGTTCACGGGCCATAACTTGAGCTCGGCGTTCAGCACCCATGCGGTTTTGTCGTAGCTTTCGCTCTTCCTCCCTCTGTTTCTCTTGTCTTGCTTTAACACGCTCTCTGACTTCTTCATCCTCACTGTCAGAGCGATCTGACTCGGAGTAACTGTAGCTTCGCGATCGTGACCTCGAGTCCCTCGAGTCCCCAGAGTCACGAGAATCTCGACGGCCACGACCAGCAGCAGCCCGTTCTGCTCGAGCCTTTTGGGCCAATTCCCGCAGGGTATCCTCTTTTTGGGATTTTTCCTTCTCCGCCAGGCGCTGTTGTATCATGGCACGTTTCTGAACCTCATCACGAGCATGACGTTCGGCCATCTTTAAACCTTCGGCAAATCGAGCATGCCCGTCGCTAATGGCTATATCCTGTAAGCCTCGTCCATCTGCAGCCAGGCGCTTATCCAGCGGTACTGTGAATCCCTTGGGGTTCTTCCAGTTCGAAATTGGGGGAGGAATCCTCCACATTTCTTGGTCTTCAGCGGTAAGCTTTCGTGGTGGTGAGTGCATAACTGGTGGTGGCGGCGAAGGTGGTCCTCGAGGGATCTTTTTATGCTTGAATTTGGGTGGTTCCATGGGATCTCTTTGGCGCTCGACAATTTTCATGATGCGGTCCTGCTTCTTGGAGTTGTCGCCCATCTGGTTTGCCGGTGTATATCGAACAAATGTAGCGTCTTTTCGTTGCCCAATATTAACATTTTTCGGTTTCTGGGCTGCGACCGCTCCCGAGACCAACGCAGCTAATGCGTTCTTCGTCCTCTCTGTTGTTGCCTCTACAGACTCCTTATCGGGTCGCGAAAGATCGATCTCGCCCGCGTCGGCGCGTTGTCGAAGAGGGATCAATTCCTTGAACGAAGTGTGAACGATACGATTTTCGCTGTGTCCTTGTCGCGCGATGGCGTCGTATTTGACCTTGCCTTCAGAATCAACTTGAATTGCCAACGCGTTGCTAGAATTTCCTCCTTTCTTTCCCATCTCTAACGGATACTGAGCGATCGGGATTTCGGGAAAAGCACCTCCATCGCCAAAGTCCTCCTGCGATCGAGGGCGCCATCCTGAGCGCTGGCCGTATGCTGGAGGACCAGATCGCTTGAGGACCAGCTGGGTTTCGTCAAGTTGTCCGGGGCCAACAATTCGTACACCGCGTTGTTGCGCTCGTGCCGGGGGTTCTTCATCTTCGCCCGTGTATTTTGGCTTGGGCAGCGCAGCCTGAAGCGACCCGGCGATTGATGCCATTTTGTGTTTGTGAGAATGAAGTTGTTTGGATCATTCGTCAGTCGCGAGGCTCCAAGGTTTAGAATTTCAAGAGGCGACGGCTCTTAAAAAGGTTTAGCGCATAGAGTAGCTTGGTGCTACGCCAAGATTCGATGGTGCATCAATCAACCTTGAAAAGCAATATTTAAATTCGATAGAAGAGTGACAATAGGAAAAATAACTAAACTTGTAGAGATTACGAAGCGTGTAATCCATACTCCAGCTGCCGAGGGGTAATGTACTGCTTGGTCAAGGCAGCAATTGCGCCATTGAGGCAGATAAACCTTTTCTGATATTGACTGTTGGGATGTTGGCCCACCACAGGGGCCTCACTGTTCAAGCCTTTTTTTTGGAAGTTAAGAGCTTGATGGCCTCGTACAAGGCTGATAGCAAAGGGGGAAATAATAATTAAAAAAATAAAATAAAAATAAAAACTCATACTTGAGGACTGAATCGAGTCTCTGAGACTGAAGTTGGAAGTAGCTCACGGTAGAATAACGTAATTGGTCGTTGCAGCTTTGCAATCAGGCAGCTCGTGGAACCACGTGAAAGACCTCCTCAGACTGTGCAATTCAAGCGCCCAGGTAGGATCTGAACTGTGATTTACAAATATTACAACCTTAGCCATTCTACTTTCCATTATATGCAATTCTAAGAAACATAGAGATATCTTTGTGGTCAGATTATCTTGGGCTAACGAAAATTTAGGGGTAACCTACTGTACGGGTACTGAAAAGCATGGAGCTACCTCATTGGAGCCATACCCCAGAAACGTCATAGCTCATTGGTTGGGCAACTACTGGCCAGGTTACTTCAATTGCATAAAGCTGATCAGGAGATTTGGATGTTGACAGAAGTCAGAAGAGAACTCCAATTCACATGGAAGACATCAGATTTTCATAAATGTAAAGTACGACAGCTTCATGTCATTTCATTAACTGCCAGGCCAAGCAAAAGCGTATCATGACAACTATCATATCAGTATCGCAAATCTGTAAAGTCAACCCAAATACCAGACTCTTAAGACAGTTCAAGCGCTCTGCTTCCGCTGATTATACGTAACACTTCCGATATCCATCTCCTTTTGATTCCGCGCCTCGTAACACCCAGTTCCGTCGTAGTATATGATACAGCGATTTCCTTATACGTAGCCCTTGCGTGCGCCCTGATTATTAGTTAGCCAGTATTCCGCAAACGTTCATACACACAAGTAGAACTTACCTGGAAAAAGAAACGAACAACAAACACCTGTAGGGCACCCATGCAGATAATCAGACCGATCTGGATCATGCTGAAGTTGATAATTCGGCCCTCAGTGCTGTTGACGGTGGCAAAGTTGCGATTTTCACGAGTTCGGAAGTACTTCTGGTTTCGGGAAATGGTCGAAAGCTGGCCAGAGACCTTGAAGATGGAGTCCTCGAGGATCGAAGTCTGTTCGGGGGTAGTACCCTGCTTGGAAGGCAGTTGAGCGCGGGACTCGTTCTCGACGGCAATCTCGAAATCGACAAACTTCTCGGCGAAGGTGCTCATCTCGTTATCGAAGCAGAAAGAGTAGTCGCCGACAACATTGGCGGAGAAGACAAAGTCGCCTTGTCGCTCCTTTTGACCATCCATGATGATCTTGCCATTGGGACCCTCGACGACGTAGTCGACATCAAAAGAACCACCGGATTGGACCTGTAGTTCATGTTAAACTCCATATTCTGTGGGTGACTTTGCATTGGAGGAGGCTCACAGCAAAGTAGAATGCGATCTTCTCTCCCTGCTTTTTCGTGGTAGTATGGAAACAGGCCTTCTCGTTAGCATCGAGCTTGTATGTCAAAGCAGTAGCAGCGACATTGGTTACCAGGCCGGCGAAAAGCCCAGCGACAAGCGTTGATAGTCTCATTGTTGCGGCTTTGTATAGGATGTTGTCGCGTGCTGTTCAGGACAAGCTGTCGCTAAAGTGGACATGTGTCGGAGCCAACGACCCCTGTTCCTGATTGAACAGTCGACATCACGTGATTGCATTGTGTCTTCCTGTCCTGTCCGGGCGCTAGGGAGGCACTTGTATCAGATTATTCGTAGCGAGCCGCTCATGGGGTGTCTGTATGTTGGATCTCTTTTGTAATGATATAGCTATCTCTAGCTTGACAGTTATTAGGTAACTGCTGTTTTTATTTCTTCGCCAGCTATCTGAAGCCTTTTTCTGCCAACCACTATTTTCTCCTACCGCTTCTGTTCTCAACTAACTATCTTCTTTATATCTTCCACCTCTCCACCTCTGTTTCCCCCTTGCAACCTCTCTGCCTATTTTCTTTCAGGCGTGAGATGTCTCATGCCTTGAGAATCTTGACTAGCTCAGCAACAATGGCATCTCCTGCTTCAGCGGTGCCTGTGCTGCCGCCCATATCCTTGGTCCTTAGCCCAGCGTCGATGGCAGCGCTTACTGCGTACTCAACGACTTTGGCTTCGTGGGGAAGATTCAGAGAGTATCGTAACATCATAGCCACGGAAAGGATGGTGCCAATGGGATTCTAGATATAATGTCAGCTCTGTACTTGCAGCAAATGAATAGGAACCGTCCGAAACGGGGGTTCAACGTACGACAATCCCCTTTCCTGAAATGTCCGGCGCGCTACCTGTCATCTGAGTTAGCGACTGATATCTCGAAGGGCTCGAGTGGAGAATGGGAGTCTTACCATGAATAGGCTCATAGATAGAAAGCACTTTGGAGCCCACTTCCGGAACTCCGCAGAGACTCGCGCTCGGGAGGAGCCCAATGCTGCCAGTTATAGCGCTCGCCTCGTCGCTCAGAATATCTCCTAAAAGCTCATCAGCTAAACCGCCTACAAGGAGGTCGAGGGGCCTTGCTCACCTGCCAAGTTTGGCGCTATCATAACGCCATTGAGCTGCTTCGGGTTCTTGACCATGATCATGGCCGCACTGTCAATGAGCTGATGCTCAACCTTCAGATCAGGGAACTCGTTTTTGTAAACCTCGTCAACCACAGAACGCCAGAGTCTGCTTGTCGCCAACACATTTGCCTTATCTAGCGAGATGACCCGAGAGTCTCCCCTAGTCTTGGCTAGGTAGCCGCCCAGCCGTGCGATACGCTCGATTTCTGGCTTCGTATAAACAGTAGTGTCGAACGCGTTGACTCCATCGTACTCTTTCCGCTCTCCGAAATACAGGCCTGAGGTTAATTCTCGGACTAGCATCATGTCGACGCCACGGCAAACATCCGCCTTTAGGGGGGAGGTCTCAACAAGGGCGTCGGACGCGAAGAAACAGGGACGGAGGTTTCCATAGGCGCACATCTCACTGCGTAGCTTTAGAAGGCCCTGCTCCGGGCGAACGGTACCAGTGCCCCATTCAGGGCCGCCAATGGCACCGAGGAGCACAGCGTCGGAGGCTTTGGCGGCGGCGAGGGCCTCGTCTGTAAGCGGGGAGCCGGTCTTGTCGATAGAACACTGGAGAGAAAAGCAGAGGTCAGCAAAAGACTTCTGTCATGGGTGTCCTCGGACCCGAGTGATCCGCCATCCAGGAACGACTTACTCCTCCGAGCAGCAGGTGATTCAAATTGAATTTGCCAGCAGTCGGGCTGTTGTCCTCAACCGCCTTGATAACCTAAATTCTGTGTTAGACGTGCCCAACTGCAGGTCGAAAATACTAGACTCATACTTTAATTGCTTCGGCAATAACCTGCAAAATAACCAAAGTCAGCCTCTCTCCATCTAGAGTCAAGGGTGGGAAAGCTCGCGGGTAGCCTACCTCTGGGCCACAGTGGTCGCCCGCAAAGACAACAATGTTGTGTTCCGCCATGATTGCAATGCTTAGCTGAGAGAGTTTGTCCAAAGAAGAATCCGTTTTATGTGACGAAGTACAAGAGTAATTGGTTAGAAAAGGAAGTGAGGAAATTGAAGAATAAATTCGACGAGATATCGCTGAGCTTCCCTTACCCTTACCCCCGCTACACAACTGCCGAGATCGGAGAGGGGCATTGAAAGTGTGGCTCAACTGTGTAGCACAAGGTGCAGTTAGGTAGGCCCCTCCAACTGGCCCAGGTAGGAGCCGTTTAGCCACAGTCAAGCCACATACGAGCTTATGAAGCCAAGGTAATGTTACAGGACAAGGTCATCTAAGACCATGACCTCACCCCCTTGTAAGGTAGTCCTTCATAAACAAAGCTTCAGGTAAAACGGGGCTGTTTTCTTGATAAATAACTTGCTCCTCATGACGCGTTGAGTTGTTGATATAAAAACTTCCATCTTGTGTTCTTCTTGACTCTCCTTAATTCCACCGCAAATTTTAGAGCTTTCTTGTCTTACACGCCCCGTCTCATCCCAGCTTTCGCGAACTCCCCCCTTATTGTTTTGGTGTCTCCTTTTGAAGGAGTCGTCATCATGGCTATTCAAACGAAGGCTGCAAAGCTGTCCTCAGTCGCTCTGAGGATAAGCGCTCTCATATTCTTCAGACTTGTAAGTGGCTCATACTTGCTAACACGAGAAAGTGCTGACCATAGACTATAGTTCCCAGTAAGCCGAAGCTCAAGAAGCTTTAATCTCACCAATTAACCGAATCCTCCAGGCACATTTCCCTTCCATCGCGTTTGCGCTTTTTGCAATCTATGTTCCTTCTTACATTTCGAGTTACTTCGCTCAACCAGAGATTGGAGTTCTTGAGGATGAAGTCGACGTCACTGTGAAAGAGTCTACAATCACCTCTGAAACTCCCTTATTAACAGAGGATGGTGTCGCAGTCGCACCTGAAGCTGAGGTTGTCGCCGAGGTTGTCGACATTGAGGAGAAGCTTACTGTTGGAGAGAAGGTTCCCAGCATCGCAAACATCCTCTTGTCCGGAGCTCCCAGTGCCAGGCGCCCAATCGCGTCGTTCTTGACCTTCCTCATCAACGCCATTCTTATCGGCTTGACGGCTGATGCTTTGTTTCGTGCAAGGTGGTATTATCCTTCTGATGATCTTTCTTTTGTTAGACTTGGATATGTGTCACCATCAGAGGCGAGGTTCGTCATTCGTGAGCCCGATCAGTTGCAAATGCCCATCACATTTGAATATCACATCAAGGATGATGAGCCGACCTATGACACCAAGATCTGGCTCACTGCAGGCTACGTCACTTCGACTGACAACAGCACCGATTTTACCACAACTCTTACAGTGCCTCTTGACTCCGCGAGGCAGAACATCTACGAATGGAGGACTTCCAACAACCACACCGGCGAGTTCCGCTCTGCTCCCAAGGTTGGAGAGATGCCCAATACCAAAGATGGTCTTTTTACCTTCCTCTCCACGTCTTGCATTCTTCCTCGATTTCCTTACAACCCCATGGAACATGCTTTGTCTATCCCTGGCCTGAGAAATCTTGCAGGTCTACTTCCTAAGCTGGATCCTCAGTTCATGCTCTTCCTTGGCGACTTCATCTATGTTGACGTCCCTGAACGTTTTGGAAAAACGATTGACGAGTATCGCATGCAATACCGCCAGATCTATGCTTCACCTGACTGGGCCCCTGTTGCACAGAATCTGAGCTGGATTCACGTGCTCGATGACCATGAAATCTCCAACGATTGGTCTTCTAACACAACTGGCATCTACAGCGCAGCTGTTGACCCTTGGCACATCTACCAAGCCAATGTCAACCCACCTATTTCTGAAGCTGCAGGTCCTCTCAACCTGAGACGCAATGCCACCTGGTACGAGTTCACCCAAGGACCAGCCAGCTTTTTTATGATGGATACTCGCAGCTATCGTTCCAGCAACAACGCCCCTTTCAATGCCACGGACAAGACCATGCTAGGCAAGGAGCAATTGGCTGACCTCCTGGCATGGTTGGAACGTCCTGTTCCTAAAGGAGTTCGATGGAAGTTCATTGCTTCTTCTGTTCCTTTCACCAAGAACTGGCCTATCAATGTGAAGGATACCTGGGGTGGTTTCCTGGCTGAGAGAAAGCAAGTCCTAGAAGCTATGTGGGATTCTGGTGCTCGAGGCGCCAGTGTCGTTATCCTCTCTGGAGATCGTCATGAATTCGCCGCAACCAGATTTCCACCTCCCACTGACTCGCGATGGCCACAGTCCGCTGCTGCTCACGAGTTTTCGACAAGTCCTTTGAACCAATTCGCTTCTCCATTCCCAACGTACAAGCAGACAGATGATGATATTATGATGAAGTAAGTTTGTGCTCCATTGATTAAGGCATAGTCACTAACAAATACCAAGGTATATCCCTGGAGGCAAGTCGAAGTTCGGATCCTTTTCTATTGAGAAACTTGAGAACGGCGGGAGCTCACTGCACTACACCCTTTACATCGACGGAAAGGAAACCTGGAAGACAACGGTGGAGGCTCCGGATGCGCCTGAAGCAGTTCCTGTTGAGACGGTCGTACCCCCATCACTGTGGGACAAGCTCAGCAAGTTCTTTTAGATGTTAGATCTTTACACAAGAGGCGGGTCCAATATTCAGTTTTTGAAAACTATAGCACTATTTAATACCACTCTTTTCACCCTGGAATCTTTTCTCGACACCAAACCAGGATATAAACAATTCCATAGAGCAATACCTGTTACTCAAATTATTGCACTCTCTTACTCCGTAGATACGGCCCCACTAGCATCGGCCCCACAATCCATCCACAGAAGCTTAGGCCCACCCCTCCACTGGCCAGAAAATTTCCCCGGCAAAATTCTCAAAAGTTTGACGTCCAATTCAGATCCGCGACGATTTGCTCTAGAAGCATTGAATATCCCAGCTTCATCAACTCGACACAAACATTTCACAATGGCCGGACCTGGAAACAAAAAGAAGAGACAACACGATGGTCGTCTGCAAAGGCCCACAAAGAAGCAAAAGAGAAAGCAACTCCGAGATTACAACAGTGATTCTGAATCCGAGGACGCGCAAGAGTTTGACGCTGTAAATCTGCTTGATTCCGACGACGATATTCACAATGTCAAGGTGGACGATGTCGGCGACTCCGAAAATGAAGTTTCAAGCTCAGAAGACGAGGGCGCGGTGCCAAATAAGCCCCTGAAGAAGACAAAAACAAACGCCAAGAATGCCAGAGACAGCAAACCAGAAGCCGAATCCGACGAAGAGGAAGACGATGATGACGACGACGAAGGCTCAGAGGATGACGATGAGGATGGCGCTTCCACAAACAAACGCAAAAAGTCGAAGCGAAATGACCCCAATGCCTTCGCAACATCGCTCTCCAAGATTCTCTCTACCAAGCTGTCATCGTCCAAGCGATCAGATCCTGTCCTCGCCCGAAGTGCCGCAGCACACGAAGCCTCCAAGGCCGCCGTGGACAGCGCCTTAGAATCTAAGGCGAAAAAGCAGATGCGCGAGCAGAAGAAGCGAGCTTTCGAGAAGGGCCGTGTAAAGGATGTTCTTATCGCAACCACAAACGACGCCACTGGAGAGCTCGAGACATCGACGTCAGAGATTATGGTGACAGAGAGGAGGCTACGAAAGGTTGCGCAGCGTGGTGTTGTCAAGCTGTTCAACGCCGTTCGTGCCGCACAAGTCAAGGCTGTTGAAGCTGAGAAAGGTGTGAAAAAGGAGGGTGTTATCGGTATGAAGAAGCGAGAGGAAAAGGTCAATGAGATGAGTAAGAAGGGATTCTTGGAATTGATCGCCTCAGGAGGCGGTGGATTAAAAAAGGGAACGCTTGAGGAGGCGTAATATCATTTCAGTGTGTTCATTTCTTTCTTTCTTTTAAGAGGAGTAGTGGAATCATCAGGCCGTGCTCTTCCGGCCTTACAACCAAATGTCACAACAAAGATACCCCGTATGATGCACCTGAATCCCCGCCATCGCCCGGTCTTTTCCAAATACAGTAGTTTTACAAGTACAGAGTTTTCCTTATCTCATATCAAAACATGTGCTTCATTAAGCTTCTTAACTGAAATCGCTCGCTTGCAGGTTCCTCGTCATGGATGGCAGCTTCACCACTAGGCCGTCTAGCTCCTTGGTCATCTTAACTTGGCAGCCCAATCGACTCGTCTCGGTGAGTCCAAAGGCCAGGTCCAGCATATCGTTTTCGTCATCCTCGGGCTCGGGCATCTTGTCGAAATATGCGTCGTCGGCAACGATAACATGGCATGTCGAGCAGGCGCAAGATCCTCCGCACGCGCCCTCCATCTCTAGATCGTTTGCTTGGGCGATATCGAGAAGGTTATCTCCCTCCGAAACAGCAAACTTGTTCTCTGTGCCGTCCTTCTCGATGAATGTGACATAAAGTCTAAGTAATGTCAATCAAATGCTTTCCAGTTGGGATCTTAGGTTCAACATACTCTTCACCGGGCTTCGGGGGGTCAATATGTCCATGCCGCCGTTGTGTCGTGGTAGTAAATGCTCTATGGGAAACAGGCGAAAAGCGAGTAAATCGAGAGAATGTAGAAGATCGACCCTTGGATGTCTGAGACAGTACATTCTGACCAAGTCGCATTGACTGTATTGTTCGAGGTGCCGTAGCCGAGAGCTTGGCCAAGCAAGTCGCAAAGGATCGTGACGCAGACATAGTTTCGGCGAATTCGGGATATTGGCGGGGTTCTCGTCGAAAATTAATGGAGGAATTGAGGGGCTCGAACGTTATATATTCAATGACAAGCTGTACAGTCCTTAAGATGAAGAGGGAAAGTGTTGAGAGGCTCTAGATGCGCCAATTTCGGTCAATGGACGCTTATGCCCCCGTCTCGTCCTCTCACGTCCAAGATGATATTAAGCAAGCCCGAAAAAAAGTGAGTAGCTTCGGATAGCGGATCAGCAAAACAGCGCTTTCGGCCGGGAAATTCATTGGCCGGAGTCCGACGTCTAACTCCGTGTGGCCGGGGTGGGGCCATCGACAGGCATGATTTCATTTTCTCTGGTGAGAATCGGGTAACGTTGGAGCTCTCAACTGTCGCATTTTCTCTATAATTATTTCTTATAGAGGTTTATGTCGTCGTGTTGTCTGGGCCAACCATGTCGACTCACAGAGAAGGCGTCAATCCCTTGAGGCCGTACTATATCCCTCCCACAATTGGTGAAGCCGCCGAGACAGTCAATAAGTCGAGCCCTAGCCCAAACCCATTCCCCGATGGACGACATGTGACTGCAGCTGGTGAAAGATATGCCTCCAAAGCACGCGATATCCTGTCCGACCTCGAATACAATGATTATTTAGGCGATACCTCCCCGTCTATGGTCCAGAATGTCAAGGACCTTATCGACGAGCTGCTATGGAAGTACACCTCGGTACTCATGGCCCAACCTTTCGAGGTAGCAAAGACATTGCTTCAGGTCCGGAACCAGGATGAAAATGCTGCATACGAAACTCCTGTTGAGCCGGAGACGCCTAAGAGACAGCCCTCTTTTCACGGAAGCTCTATGTACGGTGGTGTAAGTGAATTTCGAGCTTGGTGGGAGGTACACCGCTAAATCATGACGCATAGTTCGGAGACTCAGATTCTGAAGGCGAGGAACCTGCCTATTTCACATCCCACGTACCATCGACTCCCAGCCCCTCGACTCCTAGAGGCTCACACGGTCGACGAGCTCCCTCTCCTGTGAAGAAACCGAATGTTCCGGAACATTACCTCACACTTCGCCGACCAGACTCGATCCTTGAAGTGATCGGGCAGCTATGGGGGAAAGAAGGTGCTTGGGGAGTATGGAAGGGATCAAATGCGACATTTCTCTATACGGTGTTACAGTCGCTGCTGGAGAACTGGGGTAGAAGTTTTCTCAGTGCGATCTTCAATGTCCCGGACATGGGCGTTAGAGAGGACATCGATCGCATGATCGATATCGCCTCGCCGTACCCTTGGGCGTCGCTCTTTGTTGCCGCTGCCGCTGCTGTGGCCACAGGACTCGCTCTTTCACCATTAGACTTGGTGCGAACTAGGTATGATCTATCGCATCTTGGTTGCAAAGACAAAACTAACGTTGGCCAGACTTATCGTCACCCCGAGCTCAAACGGCCAGCGCAGGACGCTAGCCACCCTCAGAAACCCCCCCTCATACCTGTGCTCGTCGATGCTAGTACTACCGACCGTCCTTAACTCCCTGATCCACCCTCTTATCACTCTCTCAACACCCTTGGTTCTCCGAACTCAGTTCATGATCGACAGCCATGTCTCGCCAATGACCTTTTCTATCGCCAAATTTGTCGCCTCATCGTCTGCAATCCTGCTTAAGCTTCCTATTGAGACTGTCCTTCGACGTGGTCAGGTCTCGGTTCTGTCAAGCCACGAATATGTGCAAGCACTTAGCGGTCCTGACCACCAATTCACAACTATTGTCCCCCCAGGGCGTTATGAGGGCACTTTTGGCACCATGTTCCATATCGTGAACGAAGAGGGAACTCACGAGGTCACCAGCACGAAACCAGCCGCAGCAAAGAAAGGCAAGGCTAAGACTAAGGGTGTTGCCGCCACAGTATACAAGGGCCAGGGTCGCGAGGGACTCTGGAGAGGCTGGAAGGTCAACTGGTGGGGACTAGTTGGTCTCTGGACTGCCAGTGTGGTTGGCCATGGTGGAGAAGGCGAGTTCTAAGACGGCACAATGATGAATGTTTGTGGTGTATGCACTGAGGTGCATTTTCCTGGCATGGCGTTGCGGTTGCGATGTATCTCTCCCCTACGAGCTTGACGAAGAGACGGCATGATATCCACCTCCATCTTTCTAAAAATGGTGTAAAATGACAAAAGGGGTTGTTTTCTAGTAGTCCACACATATTTATATCCAAACGACAGATCACAACTCTTGAATATCTTACGAATTCCTGTTTGCTTGACAATCAAGTGAGATTTCGGCTTGAGAAATTTCTTTTACTTAGCAAGCTAGGTACTGAGCCTACCCTCAATTTCAGTCTTTCTTGACTGGCTGATCCGATGCTCTCATACTTGTCAACCAGCCTTCGGCATCCCGGGACTCTAATTCAGCCGTCTCAACTCCAAGTGGCGTACGGGTTGCTGCAGGACATTGACCAACGCTTCTCCAATGAGTACGCACAGTCGGAATACCCCATGTTGAAACAACGGCTGCAAGCCCCCGTCACGTTCTGTTCCGTCTGCATGCAGATAGAAACAGCACCCTATTCGTCTAGATACCAAGTTGACGCTTTGGTTCAGCCTCTTCCCCTGATTCAAGCAGTCATAATACGGCATTTCTCTGACTCTGGTTCCTCGTCTGATGTATCTCCTACTGTGGCTGTTTCTTGGCCCTGCGGAAATCTTGTCTGGGAATGTTGTACAGATCAGGGGATAAAGGTTGACAGCCGAAGGGGAGACCAATCACGATACAGCCGATACATCCTTCGGGTGTTGATTTGCCAAGAAACAGGATAACTACATCGGAGGAAAACTCCTATGTGCCTTCAATCAAGGTAAGGTTATCGTTGGTGTGGAGGAGATGCAGGAGAGTTTCAAACGCAGATATTCAAATGAAATTTGATAATCCCAGCTTCAGGTATAAAATCTGAGTGATCTCCCCAGGTTAGGAGAAATGAAAACCGCAAAGCATTTCCTTCATTCAGTTCCAACACTCTTTCTTTGACTACACACTCATTGACACTTATCGACCTCTGTCGATATCTTCACCATGACCTTTTTGTTTAAGATGACTCGTTTCAAGGCCGCTTGCTGGCTTGCCCTTCTACTTCCTGTAGTCATCGTTTCTGCCCATGGTCATGTTGATGAGATCATCATCAACGGTGTGTCTTATCAAGGCTATGGCAGCACTGACTTTCCCTACATGGAGAACCCTCCTGTCGTTGCTGGCTGGACCATTTCGCAGCGAGACAATGGTTTCGTTTCTCCTGAAGCCTATGGAGATCCTGATATCATCTGCCACCGCGATGCCACTCCAGCCGAGGGCCATATCGAAGTCACGTCAGGCGATGTCATCACCCTCCGATGGTCAGGCTGGCCTGAGAACCACATCGGCCCCGTCTTGAACTACCTTGCCAACTGCAAGGGCCCCTGCGAGCGAGTTGACAAGACTGAGCTTGAGTTCTTCAAGATTGATAGTGTGGGTCAACTTGAACAGGGCACTCCTGGCAGGTATGCAGACAGTGTTCTTCAGGAGAATGGAGACAGGTGGAACGTCCGAATTCCAGAGAACATTGCACCCGGTGACTACGTCCTTCGACACGAACTCATTGCTCTGCACAACGCTCTTGAGCGAGGAGGTGCCCAAAACTATCCACAATGCTTCAACCTCAGAATCACAGGTGATGGTTCCGACTCTCCATCTGGGTACCTCGGTACCGAACTTTACGATATCGAAGATCCGGGTATTCTTGTCAATGTTTACTCCAGCTCTGTTGACTATGAAGTTCCCGGCCCAACCATTGTCAAAGGAGGGGTATCATCTGTTGAGCAGAGCCCCTCAAGAGCTACAACGACTGCAAAGTGTACCACTCGGTACTAGACTGATTGATTGTGGCAGGGTTGGTTTCTGATATCTTGGGGCTGGTGTCGTTTTCGGTGATTTTTTCTTCTTCGGACTGAGGTTTTTTATTGGGCTCAAGGTGACGAGACACATTTTGCTCTCGCCGCATAACCCATGGCGCGAGCTGGCAGAGCCGTGTAAGCTCTGCCAGAGTTCGCTCACTCTGCACCAGAAAATGGCTTAAATGCAACATGTACTATTTGATAAGAGAAGCCAAAATTAAGCTTTACCTATATATCAATTAAAGTGTTACCTACTGTACCAATCAGAGGCCATCATCATTGATCGTCACTAGTGGCTGGTATACCAAGCTTGCCGTTAGAGATCCCTGTGGCTTATATTGTCTAGTGCTACAATTCTTTACCGTTAAACCGTGTTTTCTTTCTTTACGCTACCCGTGTCTAATACAATGCATCCTATGGACAACTATCAATCAAGAAAAGAGACCTTAGGTCATGATCAGGCCCAAGGGCCAGCCTGATGATTGCTATACCGAAGCTGCTATTTCAAGGTTTCCTCCTCTCAAAAAAGCGATTTGATTCAAGTAAGGTAAGCTACAGCACAAGCCCATTATCAGAACCCAGGACAGACCCTCGAGGACACACACCTACAGGACCAATGATTGACTCAATTGTTTCGTTTCGTTTTGGCCGGCTGAGCATCTACCATCCGCGGCCAAGTGGTTGTCGCAACTCCCAATAGCGCGTCCCTCTGAGGATCCTCCCCACTTGTATAAGCGCCTGACCTGGAACCTGCGTCGCTTCGATCCTTGAGGTTTCTAAACCACCGCCCTATGAAAGAGAGTCGTTTCTGGCCTCGCTTCCGAGGGTTTGGGTTGTGTCAGGGGAGAATTACTCAAGAGGGGCACATCGACCACTTCTTGGGGCCTAGTCCACGCTATTTGTCGCGCCCGCGGTTAGGATGCCTTCGTGATTGGCATCTCCAGGCGATCCGCGACCCATGCTCTCAAGGCTGACTTGGTTGTTTCTTAGAACAGAACCAACAGCTCGAAAAATAGAGATGATTCTGGTCTGTGATTCATGTAGGGGAGAAATAACAATGGGACTGGGCTGCCGGAATAGCTTGGTTTGCGTCTTTCAGTTGCGTCTCTCGCTTCTTTATCATTAAGAACTTCTGCACGGCGTCTGCACAGAGGCGCTTTGCTCTCATTACTACCAGTTCTCTTTCCTTCTGGCATTTCTCACCTCCAGCCTGTCGGTGGTATCGCTCATCTTCCATGTAGATGTGCCATGGCTTTTACTCTCCAGCCTCACGAGGGACATCTCCTCAGGATCTTCCTTGTGCTGGTTTCCTTTCTGCTGGCTCCAGCAAGTCCAGCTGCCGTTGAACCACATGTCAGAGTCTTTGCCAACGAAGAACCTGAAAGCCCTCGAAAGGCTCCTCCGTCCTTTTCGGAGTTCCCATCACAACACCAAAGGCGAGATGGGTCATGTCCGATATCCGGAGACCATTGGTGTGGCAACGACCTTCCTGGGGATTTCTGTTGTTCCTCGCAGGCTGATTGCAAGGTCCTTGCTGCAAATACGACCGCTTTATGCTGTCCAAAGAACTCGAAAGGAGAGTGCGAGATCATTTTGCCCATAACCTGCAACATCGAGAGACAGAACCCGTCGACGAACCCAGAAGCTGAGGTCAAAACACTTGCACTAGATCGGAAACTAAAACGCTGTGGTGCCATGAATGGGGCCAAGAGATGCTGTCCTTTTGGATACAGTTGCAAAGACGATAAGGAATGCGTACTCGACAAAGACCAGGACGAAAGCTATGCCTTCTTGCTCCCGGTTCCTGAATATACATCAGCCATAACTTCTGCTCCAACATCTACAACTACATCCTCATCGACTTCTGATGTCCTATCAGTCGAAACATCAGAAGTGCCGGACAGAGTCTCCCAACCGCCTTTTGCCTCAGCTGATCCTGCGACTTCTACTACAGAGTCAACCACTCCAGATGATAAAGAAGAGGAGAAGAAGGGCAGCGGTATAAGCCCAACCGGAGCGGTGACTGCAGGCACTGTTGCTGGCGTCTGCTGTCTGGTTGGAGTAGGCATATTTGTATGGATGAAATGGTTCAGAAAGAAGAGTGATCAAGAAACTCCTGAAATGTCGTTGGCCCGAGAATCATGGGGATACTTCTCTACAAGAAGTGCGCCATCAACACTGCACCTGCACCTGGCTCGTGGCCCTGATGACAAGTTCATTGTTACACCAACCACGGCCGGTTTCACACCCTCCTACCCACCGCTTGCTCCAATTGTAGAGGAGAACCAAAGCCCTGTTGAGCTTCCCGCAACACCCGTGTCGCTCTGCATGTGGTCAAATTTCGAAAATGCTGCCGTTGAGGAGCCAAAGTTGGCCTATGTCGTTCCAGCCAAACGGCAATGACTGGTTTGAACAGGGAAAACAAAAACAAAAACAAATTTTATGATGAACATGATATGCAAAACGATGAACGGTCTACTTTTCTTGTACATAGATTATTTTTATGTTATTTTCACGATGTGTCTGCTCCTTTTCTTGTTCCTACGTAGCCTACCTAGTATATCTTCATGATTTGTGATTTTGGAAGTGAAAGATATGCCATGCATCGTGAGATTGTCAGGTTTGTGAGAAACTCTGGAATTTTCATTTATAAGATTACAAATATCATACGGATGACTCTGTGGTGCATCTTGTGATTTCTAGTATCTTCTATATATAGTAAATTACTTTGTACTAACATTCTAGAAAGCCACGACAACCTAAGGCAAGGTAAGACTACGATGCAGGAACAATGTACAGTGTAAACTGTGAGACAGCACTGTCTTATTGTTTTAGAATCCACTAACGCAAAGATGGATGCAATGTTGTATCAATTTCAACAAAAGCTGTTCCAACACGACCACATCTCATTGTCGCAATTGTCTCTTCCTCTGCCAATTTTCTCGCCCTCCTCAAGTGGCGTTTCCAAATTATATATTTCTGCCAACTGCATCGTTTCAACCACCATCCAAACCCGCTGTCGCATCAATTTTCTCTGTCGCATTTTCTCACCCGCAGTAGGCCATGGCTTACCTTTCGATCGGCACCAATATTCTACCACTACTTTCCTAATCACGGGTCCGAGGCTAAGACACTTCGAGCTGCGCTGCGACTTCGAATTTCTAGGCGGAGGTTAATCCGGCCTCCAATACAGCATGACGTCTCAACATCCTGACTTCGACGAGTTCTACGACGATCAAGTGGCAGCTCATCGACAGCTCTTTCCACAACAGAATCCCTGGGATCGCATCACCCAACCGAGTGTCCTAATCTCTTGCCTCATCGTTGTCGTCACTATTACATACAACTTATATGCTTCAACCACCACCTTTCAAGAATCAATACGCCTTTTAGGAACCACTCTCTGGGACGGCCTTGTATTCATTGTCCCCGAGAGCCTCCTGAATGCCTTGGATACACCCGGCAATTCCACTACAACCGCAACCTCCGAGTCGATGTGTCTCGTCGAACAAAGCCACCATGCCGTCAAAAGCGACAAGATGCGGAGGGTTTTGGGGCTGACTCGCCCCGGCGGCGTCATGTCCTCAGTCTTTGAAGTTAGAAAACGCGCCCTCTCCATGACCGGCAGCGTTCTGGGCTTGAAGACCGAATCCGATCGTCCACCAGGTCTTGGCAATATGGACAACTCATGCTACCAGAATAGCATACTCCAAGGACTTTCATCACTGAAACCTCTACCTGAATACCTCTCTACCTATCTTGAAGTATCGAATAAAAGTGGCGATCAAGATGTTGCGCAAACACTACGGACTCTGATCGCCGACCTGAACGACGTTTCGAATTATGGGCGCACGTTATGGACTCCAAGTCTGCTCAAGTCTATGAGCACATGGACTCAACAGGATGCTCAGGAATACTACTCCAAATTATTAGATGATATCGATAAGAGTGTCGCAAAAGCTATCAAGAACGCACAGCCTCAACATCCCGGTCTGGCCGTCAAGATTGATAAAGACGACGCTGCTATAAGTGAGCATAGCGACGACAGTGGTTACCAAAGCATAATATCTTCACCCGAGATCAAGTCGAGCCACAATCCATTGGAGGGTATGCTCGCACAAAGAGTGGCCTGTGTTCGGTGTGGATATTCTGAGGGGTTATCCATGATACCTTTCACATGCTTGACACTGAGTCTTGGTTTGAACAAGAATCAGCATGACCTGTATGAAAGGCTGGATGCTTATAGCAAAGTGGAAGCGATCGAGAACGTCGAGTGTGCCAAGTGTACCCTTCTGAAGCATGAGGATCTTTTGTCTAAGTTAGTAGACAGGATGCGACACAACGAGACGCCAGACGAACACCTCCAAAAAGCTCTGCGCCGACTTGAGGCAGTGAAGCTAGCTCTGGAAGAAGATGATTTTGAGGAAAAAACTCTGACGGAAAAGTGCAGCATTCCGGCCAATAACAAAGTCAGCTCTACGAAGACCAAGCAGATTGTTATTTCTCGGGCGCCAAAAAGCCTGGCAGTCCACATGCAACGGTCGGTGTTTGATCCTTCTACTTTCAACATGATGAAGAACTCGGCTCCAGTCAACTTTCCCATGACACTGGATCTTGGCCCGTGGTGTTTGGGCAGTGCCTCCAATTCCTCGACCCATGCTCCGAGTGCAGAGGAGAAATGGGATGGAGACCCTCGAGAATCAATGATAGCTGGCGACCAAGGCTCATCCAAATTTACGGGGCCTATATATGAGCTTCGAGCAGTGGTGACACACTATGGGCGGCACGAGAACGGGCACTACATATGTTATCGCAAATATCCACGACATAGCCCGCCTGCCAAAGCAATTGACGATGGGGAACCTGATAGCAAGGTGGATATTCAGCCTGAGCTCGAACGAAAGAATCAAGAGAACAGCATCGATGAACCTGAGATGGACTGGTGGAGGCTGAGCGATCACAACGTCTCAAAGGTTAGCGAAGATGTCGTGCTTACCCTTTCTCCCGGCGTCTTTATGCTCTTTTACGACTGTGTGGACTCTACGATGGCTATGAACGATCAAGACGAAAGTATGCAAGATGCCAATGAGGTTGCAGATCTTGGTGCCGCAACCGGGCTGGCCAGTGCAACGGACAACACGGCTCAAATAGCTCAGGGGCACGAAACTCAAAAGTCCAATGGCAACCCAAAGGAGGCATCGAATTTGGAAGAAGACGCCACGTCATACATCGCAAATGATCAGGCTGCCATTGAAACGACAACGCGCGGCTCTAATCTGATCACCAATACAGCTTCATTGGTTCATGTTACGCCATAATGCATTGCAAAGCTGAAGTATGGAATTTGGAAAGGAAGAGGCGGTGCATGAGTAGCCAGGGCTTCAAGTCTCGGCGCGCAACAAGCGAAGAGCAGGCACGCATGGTGTCATTTATGGGTTTTATTCAAAAGCATAGCGATGGCGTTAAGAACCAGTTAACAGTGGTTGGGATACTTGTTTATTGTACGAAGGCTCTGGGGTAGAGAGATCAAGCGGTTCAAAGTGCATGTATTGCAGCTAGTTGGGTTATTATAAGGGTTGATACCAATGGTGCTGCTCTGTGCACGGGATTATAATGCATAGACGGGTTTCTCGGCGCAGCAAACCGATCGTTGTCACTAGCCAGCCAGAATTGAATTGTTAACCGAAATTGTTGTTTCTCGCTTGGATGAATGGTTAATATGTTTCAGTGAGGGAAAGGCCAAAAAAAGTTATAAATATGGTGCCGGCACTGAAGGGCCGAGAATAGAGAGTCGAGAAGCGGTTTGGCCCACTCCAGTGGGAACGGACCCGACGGAGTGCCGAAACAATAACGGCAGGACGTCGACGGGAGAATGCGTAGTGGTGTTTTGTAGTGTCAGTTGGTTGATCAACCTCCTGAAGAAGCAGGATAAACTTCACTCCGCGGTTAAATCGGCAACTAGTAAGGAGAGCATAGGCGTCTAAGTTGATGGTGAGTTTCTGAATATCTGCTAAATGTGTCATGTTGAGGAAAATACTAGTCAGAGACAAGATGAGGATGTCATCGATATGCAAGTCCCTTGGCACAATTCCTCATATGCAATGAACATCGCAATTCTGGAGGAATTTAACAGCTCGTATAATTGTTAGTGGCCCCATCAGATTAGAGCCAGTTCAACTTTCGAGGACCTGGTCTGTGAGGTGCTATACGTCCTCGGCCAAGACCGATCAACAAAGGGAGAATTGACAGCTGCCATGTGCTTTTCTGTTCATGCTTCTCTCACAGTCCCACAGTCAGAGGACCAAACGAGTTAGGTGGTTACAGATGAAATCTAGACCAAGGAGGGTCCCCTCGTATAAACAGCTCGCAATTATGCCAAGCTTCCTGTACCAACCAGGGGACGACGCTTAGCTGTGTCAATGCATCAGCCTGATTGGTCAATCCGTAAACAGAAACCCCCGGGACAGGTCTCTGACATCCATGCCCCCAGGTGCTGATCAGCATGGGCTTGCCTTGCCGTCTAGCCAGCTGCTTTTGCCTTGTGGGACGATTTGCCCTGCGCCCCTTTGCACTGGAAAAGCTTCGCCTGTGATGATAGGTTTGAGCGTAACTTGCTTGGCAGGTACGAGGAGTAAGACGAACGACGGGGAGTTCTTCCACGAGGGTCTGTTGACGTACAGTGGGATGCAATAAGTTTGAATACCGGGCGTGTATCTTCTTTTACCACTAGCCTCTTTAAGCCAGCTACTACGTATATATCAGCTTTTACACAGCTAATAAGAATACAGTGATTGGCTAGATTGGGCTTCTCCCTCAGATTAGAAGCAGGCTGAAATCCAAATAGGCTAGACAGGGGGGTATCAGTACTTCAAAAGGTATTCAAACTTATTGCATCCCACTGTATTAGTTCCGCTCTCTGACCCAGTTGTTGGTTGGAACTCGGCGTCTTTGTCTGAAGAGCAGGGCGTAGAGTCGTAGAATTTGTTCGTTTGGGAGCCGGTGTTGGGTTGTCTATGTCAGAGATCGGCAACATTGAGCCGATGTTTGGCTAGGGATAGGCCTATTTCGAGGCTGAGCGCGATGAGAAAACGTATATCCTTGACTGCGATTGTATCCGTATCGTGTTTTGTTATTAATAAGTACGATGAACCCACGTGTGTGGTGTCTGGTCGAAATTTGAAGGGCTATCTCCTACTTTTTGTCTCTGCTTCCGTTTCTTTGATTGTTTCTGCAATAAATCTGAAAAGCAAATAACTCTGAGAACAAAGAACGACGTATATGAAGCTTCCTGCTTTCATACACAGATCGATCACATCACTAATAAAGGCAGTCGCAACTAACAAGCTCGAATCAGATCAGCTTCCGCTTGCACCAACAGGAAGGAAGTTGCTCGACCAGCCACTTTCCCAAATCGTGCTATTCGACTTGTCTTGTGAGACCTCCTCATCATCGAGCTCTCTCTTTCCAGCCTCTTAAGACACCGGATTTCTTTTCTTTACTTTCGGTATCTTTTTTACTTCTCCTCCCTCTTTTTGGACTTTCAAACTTTTTTCTCCCTGCTCTCCCTTGGATAATACGTCACTCGAAGACGAGAGTTTGGGTCTAGTTCCAGGTGGCTTTACACTATTTACGCGCCCGTATCGTGTCTCCGACGACAGTCAGCAAGCCACCGATCACTTCCTACTCCTCCCAATCTCGAGAAACGAAATCGAAGTATTGTTTACTTTTAAACTGAGACACTCGGAACAATGGTGGGATCAAATGATCTGGAGGCCAACAACAGGATGTCGCGTGGGTCTGAGGCTGTCGACAATGGATTCTCAGAAAAGCCTCTAAACCAGGGAACAGGTTCAGGAATACACGCATCCGTCTACATAATGTATGTGAACTCTAGATGTGGCTAAGTCCTATATGTGCGGGGATGTCTAACATGATGTTTGATCAGAACATGGATTTTCTTTTCCAATACCACGATTCTCTTCAACAAGTGGCTAATCGACACTGCTGGATTCCGTAAGTTTCCTGCTATCAATCAAGTTGTGTCAAAATTGAATTAGTTTGCTAACCTACCCTCGCAGGATATCGTGAGTATTCTACTTGTTCATGCATAGTGTGTGTCATGAAGTGAAACTAACAAGCTACCAGCTATCATCCTCACAACATGGCATCTTGTCTTCGCAACAATAGCAACGCAGCTACTTGCTCGCACTACTTCTCTTCTCGATTCACGCCACTCACTCCCAATCACTCGACGACTCTACATACGGACCATCCTCCCTATCGGCGTCCTCTACTCGGCTTCGCTCGTCTTCTCCAACATCGTATACCTCTACTTGTCTGTTGCTTTTATTCAGATGCTCAAATCTACCGGCCCTGTCTGCACTCTTGTGGCTTCGTGGGTGTGGGGTGTCGCTCAGCCGGATAGTAAGACATTTGGCAACATCATGCTCATTGTTGCTGGTGTCGCCATTTCCAGTTTTGGAGAGATCGAGTTCTCCTGGTGGGGTTTTCTCTTTCAGATGTGCGGCACCGTTGCCGAAGCCGTGCGTGTTGTCATGATCCAGGTCATGCTCAGTGCCGAGGGTCTCCGTATGGATCCTCTTGTCGGCCTCTACTATTACGCACCTGTTTGTACCCTTATGAACATGTTCGTTGTCTTGTTTAGTGAAGGCCCCCGATTTAAGTGGGAAGATGCAGCTCAAGCCGGGTATGGCGTACTACTTGCCAATGCTTGCCTTGCATTCTTCTTGAATGTCATCAGCGTCTTCCTTGTAAGCCAGAATCCGGTTGCCCGCAATTCACTATCACTGCTGACTCCTATTCAGATCGGTAAAACATCAGGACTTGTCATGACTCTGAGTGGTATTCTTAAGAGCATCCTTCTCGTGGCTGCTTCTGTTGTGCTTTGGGGTACTCACATCTCCCTTACACAAACACTGGGATACGCCGTTGCCCTTATGGGTCTTGTTCTATATTCGATCGGTTACGAACAACTCCTCAACATGTGGGAAGAAGCGGTTGCATGGGGTACCGGTACCCTAAATCGAGAGGGCGAGATGTCTCCTACTTTACGGAAAGGCATCATGATTGGATGTTTGGGTTTCATCACCGTGATAATTGCTGGCGCGTTATGGCACTATCATGGGTTATCTAGCGAGCATGTAACTCGGGTGACCTCGTCGTGGTTTGCCCATTGATGACGATTTCACTTAGGCATTATATAGACTTTAAATAATGATCAAACGTTTTAATGACATTAAGTATCCCATCAGTCGTGTAGCGTTGCGATGCTGAACAGTTCGAAGAGCCCTGCTACGATTATATAATTCATGTTAAAAGGGGTATCTTATTAATCCACCTAACCCATAGCAAACGAACTTCCAGCTATATAGCTAGACCTCCAATGCTCCTGAAAACTACCAAGATTATAATTGTTATGTGAAAACCAACTCATTATCAACGGCGGCTTCTACTTCCCCGCCTTTCTCGTCGAGGAGATAGACTACGCTCTCGCCTGTTCCTCCTATCCCTCGATCGTTCTCTTTCACGATCCCTGTCACGATCACGTCGATCCGTATCGCGATCTCTGTCCCTGTCTCTTCTGTCTCGGTCCCTATCACGATCTCGGTCCCTATCTCGCTCGCGATAACTATCTCCACCCCTCGGCTTATCACGATCAACTCTGTCTCTGTCTCTTTCTCGGTCTCGATCTCGATCTTTTGTTGCATCCCGCTGCCGGCTGCGGCTCCTAGAACGACTTCTCCTCCGCTCCTCGCGACCTCCAGGCGTATATCTGTCGATATCGTCCTGAATACGGCGGCGGCGTAGGTCAGGAGATATTTCACCACTACTTTTTTTGTCGTCGAGTCCAGGGATTGGGAGGCCTTTGGTCCTGGCGTCCTTCTGAGCCGCCAGATAAGCCTTGGCTTCTTTTTCCCGCTTTCTGACTTCTTCCATCTTCCACTCCTCAAGGCCATCCTGAGCTTTGCTGGAGCTCGGTCGTGCGGCAGTGGCGGTGGCTCGTGATGGAGAACGACTACGACGCTCAGTTGTTCTTTCCTTTTCTCTTTCGCGTTCTTTCTCGGGGGCGGCTGTTTCCTGCTCCTTCTCACGAGGCTTTGCTTGGTCACGGTCGTCACGAGGTCTTTCTCGGCTTCTGCGTCTCAGAGAAGATCTCTCGCGGTCGCGCTCTCGGTCACGAGGTCGGTCTCTGTCTCGTTCACGGTCTCTTTCGCGAGGATCATAATGGTCAGCTCCACCAAGACGTGTGTCGTGAGACCTGCTTTGATCACGTCGAGTGCGGGAACGGCTCCTTTCCCGTCTATCAGAGCGCAGTCGTGAGCGGTCCCTTCTGTCTCTGCTTCGATCCCGGCGCTCAGGTCTAGGTCTTGATCGGCTTCTCTCTCTTCGCTCGACCACTCTAGGTCGAGAACGGCTACGATCACGTCTTCGGGATCTGCTTCGCTCGTAGTGGTCATACTTGGGTCGTGATCGGCTTCTAACCGCACGGTCCTCTCTGCCAGTTCGTGAACGAGTCCTTTCCCTTCTAGCTCGAGATCGACTTCTGTCACGTCTGTCCCGAATACGCGATCCACTGATGCCTCTGTGTGGGGAGTTTGAGCGTCTATCGCGACGAGAATCTCGTTCCCTTAAACGATCACGCTCTCTATCTCTCTCGCGATCCCCATCGCGGTCGACGATCCGAGAAGCACTACGACTCGGCTTTCGATCGTCCGCTTCAGGTCTCTTGGCCTGTGCAGGTGTTCCACGGCCATCACGTTCAGCTCCTAGCCCTGCATCGCTGGTCTTGCGGCCTTCTGTAATCGACGAACGTTCTCGCCTGATCGGGTTTATGGCCGAAACAGGCCCCGTTTTGCGTGGCGGCGGTGCGAGGGACGAATCAATCTCCAACTCTTGCTTTTGGGCTGGCTTGGAGCTTTCGCGGAGTAGATCGGCCAGAGCCTCTTGCTCCAGTCGATCGTGTTCTTCTTTGGAGAGTTTCTCTTTCAGCTCTGTAGAGGCCGCTGGTTTCTCCTTGTGGCGATCATCCCTATGTCTGTCATGATCACGATGACGCTCCCGGTCGCGATCTCTGTCTTGGTCCCTGTCCCTGGCCTTGTCCCTGTCTCTATCCCTTGTATCACGGTCTCGGTCCCTGTCACGCTCGCGCTCACGCTCTTTGTGTCGTTTTTCTCTTTCAATGTCTCGTAGTCTTTCACGCTCCTCGCGCTCTTGTTCGCGCTTGCGGCGGCGCTCATCTCTTTCTTCCTGGCGTTTGATTTCGGCTTTCTCTCGCTCTCGCTCTTCCTTCTTTCGTTCCTCTTTAAGGATTCTTCGTTTCTCCTCCTCGATTGCAGCCTCTTTTTGTCGCAGCTCTTCCCGAACTTTTTCACGTCCCGCACGTCGAGCCTCAGTCTCGGCCTCATATTCTTCGTCTGTTTTGGCGCCCCGAAGCTTTTCTGCCTCGGCTGCTTCCTCGCCGACTTCGGCCCGGCGTGTTTCGCGGATTCGCTCCTCTATGGCGCCCACATCGATCAGCTGGCTGATGACATCTTCTGCTTTGTGATAAACCCCAGATCTCTCTAGAGCGCCATCGATTAGAGCCGCAGCCTTTCTCCGATCAAGTGTGAGAAGCTGCTGTGGGTTGCGCTCAATTTCCTGCTCGGCCACCTCGAGAATCGATTTCGTGACCTGAGCCTCGTAATCCTAATTATGCATCAGTATGGCATTGCGCACGTGTTCCAATCTCATCGTACGCTGGCTTCAAACTTGTCCCAAACTTGCTTTCGAATAGAATCGTAGGCTCCCTCCTTCTTGAAGCTATGGGCAAGCGATTCTATTGCTGCTCTTGTCGCCGAAGGTAGAGGAAGATCTGAGGCCTTGAATTTGCGCGGTTCAGGAGCAGGCGCTTTCTCGCCATTCGACGGTGGTTGTTCGACACCTGATTGCGCCATGATGTTGGTGGTATCTCCTGAGGCGCAAGATATTGAAAAGGAGATGTGACAACGCGCGTCGTGGAAGCGCGAAGGTGAATCTTGAAGATCAGCGCCTAGCGCAGTTTGCCAATCAAGTACGGGTGAGCCTTAAAGCTAGGGGGGAAATCTTCGAGAACAAAGGATAGTTGACATAATTCAAGTCAAGCAAAGGGTTCTTTGAGCGACGTGACACATACAAACGCCAGATCACGTGAAATGCCATAACTAATAGAGTTACCCGAACAACTTTGGAGATGGCCATCAATTAATGTAAGTGAATATCTTACAATATTTACTTCAAAGCTAATATCTTATGTCTTTATGTTAAACTGGTTACCTCTAGCTTATTATAATACTTAAAACTAAGAGCATTTTAAGAGATTTAGTCCTATAATATATTAGTATTTTAGTGTTTTTTTTTACCACTTACTAGCTTTAATAGATAAGATAAATGTAAAGGCTAGTTAGCTATCATATATTAGGTGAAGAGATACTCTAAAACGCCAGCAAGATGTACTATAGCTGTAAAAGTCTACCGCCAGCATCCAAGAAAGGATTGCAGCGGCTTACAGCGAATTTTATCAAGAGAGCTTCTCCAAGCCTCTATCTTCAAACACAAAGCACAATCGACTATCGAAAAGCATTCATGTATTCATTAAGGTGCATCGCCAACTTGAGACTCTGGGTAGCACATCCACATATAGACAGTGTGCTCAATGCTATTTGCATATCTACTTGGCACCCTAGAAAACGCCGCTGTCGTCTATCCTGCCTTGTTCCTTGCTCAAGTTCAGAGCGTAGGACCAGTAACAACAACCTGACTTTTCGTTGCTAGTGTAAAGACCAGAGTGTCAAGTCACAATGAAGAGGAAAACCTGGCAGCCCTCAGCAGCCTTCATATATCGGAGAATGATAATTAATCGTTCATCCAAGTCCTTCACTAGTATTTATAACAATAACGTATGTGCTACTGTACAACTATGTTCATGACGTTGGAGCCCGGTTCTTGCGATCACTGGCGAGTATTAGTGGCTTGGCTCATGGCGTGACATTGAATGACTTACGTGCTGAGTCTTCTGGAGAGCTGCTGTAATTTCTTGTCATTGTTGGCATCATCGGCTGCCTTCTGAAGCGCAGTGTTTCGCTCCTCCTCCTGGTGCTTGACGACTTCTTCGTGAGTGGGCGGCAGCCTCTCGTTTTGTAAATCAACCTTTCGAGCATCCTCGAATCCGTTGATTGCGTTCTTGAGGCCTTCGGCACCAAGCATGAGGGTTCCTGCGGGCAATCTTCCACCAGATACAGTCTTGAGTTCTGTGACCTTCTCCGACTCCTCGCGAAGCACCTGGAATACACGAGACAGTCGACCGATGGCGAGAATCTTGTTCTTGATGGCTCTGCGTCGCACTTCAATTGACTCAGGGTCGTTGGACAAAGCTGGCGAAGCGGGGCCAGGCGAGGTTGAGGAGGGCGTCTCTTCTTTAAGTTCCTCCTCGGAACAGGTGCTGAGAATGGCGATGAGCATATCGGTGATCTTCTCTCCTACGAAAGGAAGAGACCAGGTGAAAACGTCCATGAAGTTGGGTAGCCAGTAAGGATGAGGAGTGCAATTGAACTGCCGAATATTCATAACGTTGTTCTCGTACTTGAGTACAGCTGCCTTGTTGTTATAGACATCGAGGTAGTTGGGGGCGGAGAAGATGGTCATAACACTTGGAAAGCCGGTGGTTCGGGTCTTGCGGTACATGCGATAGCCGGCATCTTGGGCCTCGTGAGCACGGATGATAGAAAGAAGGTTGTTCTTTTCCAAGAAGGCGCAAGCAGCTGGATAGGAGAAGAAGTATGAACATCCTCGGACATGGTTGTGTAAGAAATAGTCACTTGTCTTCTCCTGGCCGAAGTCTTCGAGAGGGTCAGCCCAGAGGATGTCGCACATAAGACCCTGAGTAGGGGGCTCGCGGAAACGATCAATCTAGTAAGGTCAGTCACAGGGATGTGGGCAGGATGCGGATCAACGAACGCTCTTCAAGTCGTCGAGTGTGTGCAACTCGGGGCTCAGTCCACCATGAATACAAAGAAACTGCTTGTTCATAACAGCAGCAAGGGGAAGAGCGCAGAATGAATCCATGCAGGCCTCGTAGATAGTCTCTGAGTATTTATGCTTGCATTCGAGTTTGAAGGTGAAGTAGTCAGTCAAGTGGCGACATTCATGGTTTCCTCGCAACAGCCAGAGGGTCTTGGGGTAATGGATCTTGAGACACCAGAGGTAGAGGACACACTCTATGCTGAAGTAGCCTCGGTCGACATAGTCACCGAGGAAGAGGTACCGAGTCTCAGCGGGGTCACCTCCGACTTCAAACAGCTTCATCAGATCGTAGTACTGTCCGTGAACGTCACCACAGACAGTAATGGGAGCGTCCATTTCCAGGAGGTTGGGTTCGGCGCGCAGGAGTTCGGTACCCTTCCTGATAATCCAAAGAGCCTGCTCTTCGGTAAGACGGCCCTCGCGATAGAAATGCTGCTTAAGAAACTGAAGGTTGGGCTTGGAATGGGTGTCATCTTCGAAGAATTGCTCGTCGGTAGGCTTGTACATGGCAGGCGCTTGGACATCTGTGAAAATGCGATAGATTCGAGTCAGTCAAAGTGAGAGAAGCTTATGAGAAAGACCATAGCTGTAATGTTGTAGGTAACATGGTACCAGCCTGAGTGGTAGCTAGGAATATTGTGGACAAATCTGCGACAACATTGTTGTCGATGATGATGGCGGGGTTGAGGCGGCGACAACTGGAGGGGATATCACGAACCTTTGCACACACGTTCCAAGGTGCTGACCTGGGTGTTATCCTCCATGGTATGAATAGTAAAATCGATCTCGGGGACCGGCTTCTTCTCCTGAATGGCGCGAATGGCATTGTCGACCTGGACGTTGCGTCGCTCCTCAGTAGAGGGCGCAGTGTTGGCCTCGCCTTCAGAGTCCATGGTGGGCGGCTAGGGGGCGACGAGGCGAGAGGAGGATGGAGCTGGCGGCGGTGAAGGCGTTGATAGTTGTGATCGATGAATGTGTGATACCTATAGAAACTTGCACAAAGAAATAATGCAATGCGACTATGTAAAAAGGCAGACGACGATGCGCAAGGGAAGTTTCTGAGCAAATGCCGTGGCCGGGTTTGAAAGAAGGCGGTTACTGGATATAGGTAGGGCTGACCAGAAAGAGCGGCGGGAGGTCAGGTTGGGAGGTAGGAACTTACTGGTAGCAGCCACTGCCAGTTGGGAGATGACGGTTGAGCGATTCTACAGGAACCTAGAATGGGTCACCGAGTTTGGGTACCCCGGGAGGGAGCTTAAGTACTGATCCAGTGTTGGCATGTGGAGATATACGAGTGAATGCGGGCACAGTACTTGCTCGTCTGGGCAGCTCTTCTGAATCTGACAGCTCCTCAAGTTTCGAGAGGTGCTGACCTCGGCCCAATTAGAAGATGGCAGTAATTAAAGGCAGGAGTCTCGCTCGTGTGGTCATCATTCGTTTACCAATGGAAAGGACACAGCTGAACTTTTCATTCTCTCTTTGCGCTACTGCGCAACGTTAATTTGTCCTACGGGGAAGGGAAAGCTAAGATGCCGACTGACTGCCCTGAAACTTGCTGCTAAAATCGGACATTTGGCTGGGCCTAGAATCTTATCAACGATCCAAGTGGGATAACGGTTTTGACGAAGAGAGCGGTGAATGGTGCAATATTATTGCTCACCTCGTAACATTCTGCGCATTTGCGCTCATATCGATGTATTTCACGACTCTGCCCATATGGTCTATGAGTGTAGTCCACCAAAACCAGGAATCCGAAATCTGACGATCATTGACGAGGCCGTGGATGTTCACATTCCTAGCTCGTGTTACGCCCATTTGCAGTTCGTTATTACAAGTCGCCAACATGTCCCTGCTCCTCTTGCCTGCTGAGTAGTTCGTCCAGGTGCAGATCATCAGAACCTTGCTTAGAACGGTCATTTCCTGATAAAGCCATCTTGGCGTTTCTGGCCCAAGATGCTAACTTTGAGCACATTGTCTGACCTCAGCCAAGTCTGAGGGTAGCTGCCAAAACGACGTTGACATATTTATTCATATTCAATGCAAAACCTTTGATACTTCTCTCCAAATTCCCTTGTGCCAATGCATAGGTAGGCAGCTAGTCTTGTTACCCAAACATGACATGGCATGAATGCTCAACTGCGAACAGTCTATAGCCATCATCTAAGGAACACAGTAACCACCATCAACGACCAGGTCATGACCAGTGGTAAAGGATGAGGCATCACTGGCCAGGTACAGATAAGCTCCCTTGAGCTCTCCAGTTTCGCCTTGACGTCTAGATATGGTATTAGTCAACAGCAAGTGGAATTTCGATGTCAGTCTAGACTCACCCAGCAACTGTCTTTTCCTTGAAAATGTTCTTGACGTCCTCGCTGATGAAATCTGTGATCTCGGTCTTGATATACCCAGGTGATACAGTGTTAACACGAGCAAAGCCTGTCCATTCCACAGCCAGAGATTTACCTAAAATCTTATAGTTAGTACTAGAAACTCAGTTCTGCAAACGATATAACACTTACAGAAGTGAATTACAGCTGCCTTCGAAGCGTTGTATACTGCCTGCAATTGAGGGATGTTGACGATGCTTCCACTCATAGATGCTGTAGCAATGAAGCTGCCCGCCACAAAATTGGTCAATTTCTTTCCATCCAGCGTTGTGCCCTCCTTCTTCTGTCTTCGGAAATGTGCTCCTGCACTCTTGGCGCACCACATAACACCGTCGACGTTGACCTCCATAACACGGCGAGCTCTCTCAGTAGGCCCGTCGATGAAGGGCCCGTCTTCCCAGGCAATACCGGAATTGGCCACAAACACATCTAGACGACCATTGAAGTCGGAGATAATGTCGTTGATAGCCTTGTCAACTGCTTCGGGTGAGATGACATTGACTTGGTATGCTCGGCCTGGCACTTCATAAGTCACGATGCTATTGAAAAGGGATAAGCTGGCTTACACTTGACACCGTAGTCCTTTTCGATCTTCTCAGCTTCTTTCAGTGCTTGCTTGTTGCTATTGTACCAAATAGCCACATTGGCGCCAGCCTCTGCCAGCCCTTGAGCAATGGCGAGGCCAATACCTGCACCAGCGCCAGAGACAATAGCTGTGCGACCTTTGAGAGAGAATAGTGGAAGAACTCTGGAAGTATCTGGCACAGCCATGTTATCATGGTGAAATGCGCCAGTTTTAGGATCCATAATTGTGAAGCAGGTTGAACTCGGATGATATTGATGTTGTCACGGGTGAGCCTCTGGTGTTGAGTAATAAGCTTCAGGTTGACAAGGTTACGCACCCAAATCAATATTTGTAGGGCACCGTCATACTTTATATAGTCGTGCAACCTTTGTCCAATACAAAACATCCTCGGCTCTTCTCCCAATTGAATATCTATCCTCATTTTGCGACATTTTATCGACGAACCAAACACATCAGACTAAGAATCTCCTACAGCCCTTGTCCCTCCAGTGGACCCAACGTACTGTATTACCTTGAGGTCTGGAGGTTAGCAAGGCACAAAGCCGTCTCCACCGTCTGGCGCACCTATGAACAGGCGTCATTCAGAGATTAGCCGTTGTAAGACTTAATGTTTTGCGATACGCTGTAACAGCTTCGTGGAGAAATGCCTCTAGTGTGACTGCTATTTCTGTCAGGGCCCGGATGTTCACTTTCGGCCCTGTTACTGTCCATTCAGCTCTGAACAATTTTCCATATCTCGCCGGGTTGAGTCTGTCAAATGGTTGAATGCATTTCGCGGGGTTAAATAATAAAGCTTTCCCCGCCATTAGCAGCTGTGCCAAATTTGACATACTTGGCTCTGCATCCAGGCTGGCGATTGTCGCGGGTAAAATGAAGCTCTATCTGTCTAATATTGAATGATATGATACAGACACAACCTGCTACAGTCGGGAAGTGCATGTAACTAGAGCCCTGATTCATGAGTCTTACTGGTAAGGCGCTAACTACTTCTAACAAGCCATCCAGCTAAAATCGAATCGCTTCCTTGTCTACCAGGCTTCTTCAACTTTTCTGTATGACTGGCGCTTCTTGTTTAGGGGCTTCAGTAACGTCTTTGTAGTTCTTGCTCCGACCATAACCCATCCTCGCTCTGTTATTGTAGCTGCGTCCAGCGACCCGACCTCCCGGTGTGTTTGTCACCCGGTAGCAAGACACAAAGTCATCATAGGGGACTGTTGAGTGAAACGTCAGCCAATATGTAAAGTTCAGAGCATTGATTGAAGACCTACTGTAGGCGCCGCAGATTCGCCGAATACCCTTGAACGCACTTCGGCCGTGCAAAACTCGCCAGTTGTTGAAGACTAGACAAGGTCAATATGTGACTATAATTTCAGCAAGGTATCTCTCCACTTACTGACGATCTTTCCGGGTTCTAACTTGAACCAATACTCATTCTCTTTGCGGCGCAAAATCTCATTCCACACTCGAGCCGCGGCGTACCAGTTCTTAGCCTCGTAGGGATTCACAGCACCACGATCATCGTTATTCCAACGAATTCGCTTCAAATGACCACCTTGCTCCTGCTCAATGACAGGATATACCTTGTCTGGAGAAATAGATATTCCTACATTACCGCTTGCATGCCATGGCAGCTCGACTTGGGCAAGGGTTTTGAAAGCCCAAGGGTTCTCCTTTCTGAGAGTTACAGCAGCTTTGAAGCCATCAACAAGGAGTGACTCTCCGCCTAAGGACTCCCCTTCTTCAAGCGCTTCACCCGGAGCTGGCTCATGTGAGAGACAGTGAAATGCTTGTAGGCCTGCAGGCTCGGTAAAATATGTAGTGTCTGTGTGAGCTGGCAGTGCGAGGTTTGTGTACGCTGTATCAGCCATAGCAAGATTTGGTGTAAAGTCATAGAAGCCGCCATAATGTGTATTTCTGATCGGACCCAGGCGCTTCAGGAGATCTTCCGTGGACTCGGGATAGACTGGTGCATCTGTGACGAAGCAGAAGCCGTGAATACGCTAGGATTCATAAGCTATTGCGCCATATTCATAAGGTCCAAGATGCCTTACGATCTTTTTCGTAAGCTCACCGATAGCTTCCCAACCGTGGTCGACGAAGAATTGGTTGTAAGGAACTGAAGGAGGATGGGTCTCAATGGCCGAGTCCCACAATCGGATCATACTAAACTGTCAGAGATCTCGACATTGCAAGTAGTTTAGTGGTGACGAGCTTACTGATCCTTACCAAACTCTTCGGCGTATGCTCCTCCGAACCAGCAGTGGAGGTATGACAGAGGATGCTGGCTTTCGTGGCCATCAGACCCTATAGCAATCAGTATTTATTGATAGCGCCACTCAAAAACAAATCAGCTCTTACAGTTAACATGGAGTTTGTCCTCTGTTTCTTTAAAATCAACGACTTTGAGGTCCTCCTCTCTCAACTAAGTCGTATATCAGTTTAGCTAGATGGTCCCCAATGTGACGTAGAAGTAAGTAGTCACCCACCTGGAAAGTGTCAACATTCCTTTGCTTTGTATCCTGGTTAACACATTGGCTGCACTGGCAGTTATCTCTAGAAACCCATGAGCGTTAAGCAATCGATGTAAAGGGGTCATCTACTTACCGTAACCACATGTTAGGACTTCACCCCGAGGCCAAATGTCAGCGACCTCAATATCATAAGTGTAGCTTCACTTACAAGGTACGATACTCGGTAGTACTTTTACCATCCAAGGCCTGGCGTTCCATGCGAATCTGCGATGTTTCTGTACGTTGAATAGTTGTTTTGTGGGCGGACTTTTCGAAATTTATCCCCATTTCTGACTGGGCTTCCCTTTGCCTCCTTCTGGCTTCTTGGGATAGCATAGAGCCCAGACTGTACGGTTTCTTCCCAGAGACTGCGGCGCTTAAAGGACCTGGACGGCTAAAGAGCCTGGTGCTGTGGATAATAGAGCAATTAGCATTGTTGGTAGAGTCGTGAGAGTATCAAATTACCCTGGACACCGAGCAAGTCGGCTGAACATTGTGATGGAGTTGAGAGACAGTAAATAACACTAGATTTGTTATGAACGAACAGTCGCATAATATAGTTTCTTCTTTCCCCAGCTGCATATACCTCGGTATTTATCGGCAGCCCTGACATTCGCATCAGGATTCTCCGATAACCCGAGTTCGCGTGAGTCGACAAAGTAAAGGGCGTTTTTGTTCATTGACATGGCACGTGCATGGGTGGAGCTCAACTACCTACCACCTATTATGGCTACATACCTAGTAGGTAATATTGCACTTACATACTTAAAATATTCAGTGATCACTTTTTGTTTTTGCTCTGACAACTCTACTTGCTACCGAGATTTCCAAGGCATGGTTTAATGGATGGCTGAACGGCCGTTTGTAAAAGTAAGCCCCTTGCTGAGTTCACTTTCCATTAAGTTATAAGCACAGATTAAGAAAAAGGAGCCACACGTTTGTCATTTCCACTGAGGAAACTTGTTATTGTATATGTGTATGGAGGAGACCTTCCTTTGCTCACTGGAATCTTTTTGTCAAAGTGTTCGGGGAGATAATGTGGATGGCATGATGTGTCCTAACCATCATAAATCAGAGGCAGAATGAACGAGTACAAATAAGGAAGACTGCTGCATCATTAGCAGAGGTCAATGGCGGGAACGGACGCAAAGAGATACGCGGTACTTCCTTATTATATTAATGGATATTTTGTTAAACGCTGAGAGTTTTAGTGTACAGTGGCCAGCGTGACTGAAGACGGGGATATTTGTTCTACCAAAATGTAACCACAGCATGATCGATATGGTGCCATAGGATATACATCATGCTCATATGTTTCGACAGCCACTCGGAGTGCACTAGGCGATAGTTCTCGATTAGACTTGCGATTGCCTTGAAGTTTGCAGACCTTTCACTTATTAAAACAGGCAGTTGAGACTGAGAAATCTTAGCTTGATGCTTATGCGCCTCTATAATACTTAAAGTGATCGGAATGCATAGACTATGCGACATGGTCTCGAACTAATAATAAAACTCTTAGGCTTTAACCTCAACTTCCACCACATCCCTGAACGAAAAGCATGCGCAAGCCATACCAAGCTCACCACAAGCATGGCCATTCGCCTGAACGGTGAAAAAACTCGCCATCCCACAGCCGTACCCGTTGGCACAACATCCAGCGACGGGGCCGACATCACGGCAGCAGAGCTACTCGCCTCGGAGACGGATGTGCCCAGTGAGAGCAATCGGGTGGGTAGCATCGGCGAGGTTTTGACGGCATGGAGTCTCAAATTCGTTGAGCAAAACCATGGTTTTCTGAAGACATCAAGCGGGGGCACAGAGCTCAAATCGAATACACTTTCTGGGCAAGCTCTAAAAGATCAAAGAAAGCTTCACGCTCCAGGTCTGTTTTGGAAAGCCCAAGTCCAAGGACCAGTATTCGTCGGTCATCAGGCGATCTGAGACAAATTTGGCTGGCAATTTGTGCTGCATAAAGTTGACCTAGAGTTTCACGCTCCTCACCCCCTCCACCAAATAGCGTTGTTGGTGTGAGATGTGTTGATGGAAGAAGGCCTTTGCTTGAGCTGGGAAGATTCATTTCAACAACTCCAGATGATGACCCTGTTAAGGGAACTTGTATCTGTTACGATGTCAGCTATGGTAGAGCTCGAAGACTCGGAGTACTCAATTACCCATTGTGAAAGTCGACCTTCTTGGGAGATAGTAATGAGTATCTTGTCAGCGAAACTGGTGTATGTGATCTCTGTAGCTATGCCATTCACGAGACCTGAAACCTCTCTAGATCTCGAAGGAAAAGAGTCTTCCCTAACATCAACAGTCGCCATTTTTGAAGAAGTATTATTATGCTTGAGTAGAGTTTAGCTGTAGCTTTGAAACCCATTCGAGCTACCGGGCTAGCAGGCTAGGTTCAGGCGTTCCATGCCGCTGAGCTAGGCGGCCCCACCACCCCGCGCTATACCTAAAGCAAGTCCAGGTTCTAGCGGTAATTCACGGCAGAACGACTTTGATACCAAAATTTCATGAAATTCATTGTCGTATCTGCGCCTTGGGTTGACCCTCCAACGTATCAATATTTCATGCCATTTTCGTAAAAATTATTGTCAATTCGCTAGACAATAAAAAAAATGGCCAAATACGTTCCTCGTCAACGCAAGCACAAAGTCCTCGCCCGTGAACGAGCCAAGGAGAATGCTCAACATGAAGTCCAGGACAACCCAAACCAGGAGATTCTCCTGCCGACGGCCAAGGCTGATCGTGAGGCCAAAAAGGCACAGATGAAGGCAGAGCTTCGTCAAGAAGGCGCGAAGATGAGCGGAAAGAAGGCTAAGCGATTAGAAAAATACATCGAGGGCAAGTTGCGCAAGGATGAGTCCCGCGAGCTGATGGCCAAACTTGCTGAGCAACAAATCGACACAACCTTGTTCTCGAGCAGCCGAGTTCTTGGCCAGGGTCGCGAAACCAAGAAGGAGGCATTGAGGCGGGCTATGAGAGAGGAGAAAGCTGGTTTGGAGGGTGGTGAGGAGGAGAGAAACGAGATTCTTCTTGAGAAGAGAAAAGAGCTTAACGCGGATGAAGATATCTCGAGTGATGAGAGTGAAGAATCTGAGCCCGACGAACAAAAGCCATCCAAGCCCACACCAACTCCTGCGCCTGCGTCCGCGCCCACACCCAAAGAGTCAGATCAACCGAAAACAGAAACCTCTGCGCCAACAATTGGTTCAGGTCTGAAAAGACCGCTCGAGGTCGATGACGAAGGACGACCTGTGATCAAAAAACGTCAGAAACGAGGCGGAGTCAAATCAAAATTCTCCCTGGCGCCAGTCGAAACGCCACTTGAGCTCGAGTCTGGTGAAGCCGATAGTGTTGCAAGTGAGAGCGATAGCGACGAGTGGAATGGTTTCAGCGACGACTCGGCTGACAAGGATAACATCGCCGAGGATAACAGCGAGAGCGATAAGGAAGAAGATGATGAATCGAGAGAGGGATCCGAAGAGTCTGACGAGGACATGGAAGACGCAAACGAGAACAAAGCACAGAGGTCCTCGTCTTTCAAGGCATGGGCACACCAACAGCGAAACGAAGCTCTAGGTTATCAATCCATCGAGGGAACAACAACAAATCTTGAAATACCCAAGCCAGAAAACTTTGTTCCTCGAGCCCCTGAGCAAGATCCTTTACCGATGGAATTACAACCAACGCAGAATATCAATCGAAAGGTTTACAGCGTAACGGTTACTAGAATACCAGAAGTCCAGGAGGCTAGGTTAAAACTTCCTGTGGTATCAGAGGAACAAAGGATAATGGAAGCGATTCATAACCATGACATTGTCGTTGTTTGCGGTTCCACAGGTTCCGGAAAGACTACTCAAATTCCTCAGTTCTTGTATGAATCTGGTTATGGTTCACCCGACTCACCAACCCCTGGTATGATTGGTATCACTCAGCCCCGTCGAGTCGCTGCTGTCAGTATGTCGAAGCGTGTTGGTGAGGAACTTGGTGATAAGTCTGAGGCGGTGGCCTACCAGATCCGTTTCGAGGGCACAGTTGATCCTAAGACGGCTATCAAGTTCATGACTGATGGTGTCTTGCTACGAGAAGTTGCTCAGGATATTACACTGAAGAAGTATTCGGCCATTGTCATCGACGAAGCTCACGAGAGAAGCGTCAACACGGATATCTTGATTGGTATGCTCAGCCGAGTTATCAAGCTCCGAGCAGAGCTGGCAGCAGAGGATCCTACAGTTAAGCCTTTGAAACTCATCATCATGTCTGCTACATTGCGTATAGAAGATCTTACCATGAATCCGACGCTGTTTGCTACTCCACCGCCAGTATTGGAGGTTGAGGGCCGACAACATCCTGTCACCATTCATTTCTCCCGAAGAACTCAGCATGATTACGTGGAAGAGGCCTTCAAAAAGATTAGCAGAGGGCATAAGAAGTTACCACCTGGTGATATCCTTGTGTTCTTGACCGGCCGCAACGAGATCCTAGAGCTCAGCAAGAAGCTAAAGGCTACATTTGGCGGTCCAAAGACTGCGGATGGACCCAAAGTACAAATTTCTGCTAGCGAAGCTCCCATTGAGGTCGAGGATATTGAATTTGGAGACGTGGATGACCGTAATGGCGATGATTTTGATGAGATACCCACAGATGACGAAGAAGAGGACGATGAGGACGAGTTCCAGATCGAAGAGGACCAGGAGGTTGCACCACTCAAGATGCGAGTCTTACCTCTTTACTCCTTGCTTCCAACACGCGAGCAGATGCGAGTCTTTGAGCCAGCACCTGAGGGTACACGAAACATCATATTGGCAACCAACGTTGCGGAAACCAGTTTGACTATTCCTGGTATTCGATATGTCTTTGACTGTGGACGATCAAAAGAGAGACAGTATGATCGTCTAAGTGGAGTTCAAAGCTACGATATTGGATGGATCAGCAAAGCCAGCGCGAACCAGCGAGCTGGTCGTGCTGGTCGTACCGGTCCTGGCCATTGTTACAGACTCTACTCCTCTGCAGTATATGAGAGAGATTTCCCACCTTTCACGGATCCCGAATTGCTGCGAATGCCTATTGAGGGTATCGTGCTACAGCTCAAGGCGATGAACCTGCAGCATGTTGTCAACTTCCCCTTCCCTACACCACCTGATCGACGAGCCCTTGCTAAGTCCGAGAAGCTATTAACATATCTCTCTGCTATCTCCTCAACAGGACAAGTTACGCAGATTGGTCAAACCATGTCTGTGTTCCCTCTGTCTCCTAGGTTTGCGCGCATATTGTTGGTTGGCCATCTTCATGACTGTATTCACTACACAATTGCTCTTGTTGCTGGTTTATCAGCCGCGGAAATTTTCCTTCCTGAAAATCAAGCGATTCCTGCCCTCGTGGCGAAGGATGATACCGCTATTCGTACAACATCAGACGTCATTGCAGAAGATCGTCAAGCCAATGTGCGAAAGATGTTTAACGAGGTTCACAAGAACTTCTGTTACCTAGACGACAAATCCGATGCTATCAAACTTCTGCAAGTCGTGGGTGAGTTTGCTCATGAGCCTACAGAAGAATGGTGTGAGAGTCATTTTGTTCGATACAAGGTGCTTAAGGAAATACAGCAACTGCGAAGACAAATCACGGAGTTGCTGAGGACAAATGTTTCAGCTTTTACCAACCTGAAATACCAGGACAAGCTAGATCCCCCATCCCCCAAACAGGTCGCTGCGCTGAAGCAAATGGTCGCGGCCGGCTTCGTGGATCAGGTTGCCATTCGAGCAGATCTTACACCCAACCCTCCTGAGCAATTCCGCAAACCTCGCCGGTCCATCGATGTTCCATATATCCCCTTGATTCCTATCCACGCTGGCAAGGAGGTTGAAAGCGACCGTGCAGTATACATCCATCCGACCTCGCCTCTTGCCCACATCAGTATTCAGGAATGCCCCGAGTACATCGTCTACTCTTATCTCCAGCGGGCTGCGCAATCAGTTGATGCAGAGAAGCGTCCCAAGACAAGAATGCATGCCCTTACAGACGTGACTGGCGGGCAACTTGCAGGGTTGGCTAAGGGAACGCCCCTTATCACCTACGGCAAGCCGATCAAGGAGCTTAAGCCTAAAACGGGCACGGATGGAGCTACAGTACGAGAATGCTTCGTGGTTCCATATTTGAGAGCCGAGAGCACTGGTGGTCAAGGATGGCCTCTCCTCGCGAAGAAGGTGAAGCAGAGAAAGGTTCCTGGCAAGGGATGGGTTGTGGAGTAGGGGCTGCAGATATGGAAGATGTTTTCGATAATTTAATCTTGAAATAGACAGGATACCTCGTGGTTTATATAAAATGGGATTTCATGTATATTTCCGTTCTAAGTCTCTACAGTAAACGTGTTGTGTGATTGGGTGATCTCGACGTCATTATGCAAGCATGATGCTATAAGATGAGAACTTCAAAGAACACGGCTTCCTAAGACTTGAAAACTGTGCGTTTGCGGTCATATCCTCATGGGATTCCGGGCAAGTTAACCATTGATATGTCCGAAAGATCCATTACCCTCTTCCCAGGCGTGGCTTTGGTCACCGGCGCCGCATCAGGTATGGTCCACTGCTCCAAATAGCTACCTCATCTAAGGATACAAGGTATTGGACGCCAAGTCGCTATATCATTTGCCATAGAAGGGTGTCGGAGGCTCGCCCTGTTTGACAAAGACAGCACAGGTCTGAACGCTACCAAGGCGGCCATCAAAACTGCAAGTGGAGATGCAGATTCAGATGTGTTCGTCAGACACGTTGATAATCTTGACACATATGAAGTTGGAAAGAACATGGAACGTGCTATCAGGCATTTCGGACGCATTGACTATGCCGTCAACTGTGCTGGTATGTCTATACACTGCTTTACTTGACTCCTACTCACAATGACTTTTGGAAAGGAATCTATGGTCCAACAAAGAAGAGCCATGAAGCCACCCCTGAAGAGTTCGATCATGTTATAGATACCAACTTCCGTGGCCTGTGGCTGTTTGCGAGAGAAGAGCTAAAATATATGATTAGTCAAGATGTTGGAGTTACTCATGATGGTCGGCCTGGGTTTAGAGGTTCCATTGTCAATGTTGGAAGCAACCTTGGCCTTGTAGGGAAACCAGAAACTCGTGAGAATACATTATACCCTGAACAGGCTCAAACTTTGACTGAAAATTGGGACAGTGATGTATAGTGCTTCGAAGGCAGCTATCATCAGTTTGACGAGAAGCGATGCTATCGACGTAAGTCCGACTAATGGGTTGACCCTACCTTGTCATTTAACACGCACAGTATGCAAAATGCCAGATTCGTGTTAACTGCGTCTGCCCTGGAGTTATCGAGTAAGTTATCATTTGATCTCCCTGTGCCCATACTGACATCGCAGAACTCCTATGACGGCTAATGTTCCGGAAGATGACCCGGCCGTTCAGACTGCCGTCATGAAAAGAAAAGGAACCCCGCAGGAAGTAGCAGATGCTATTTTGTTCTCATCAAGTCCTAAGGCTTCTTTTATTCAAGGTGCTGCATTGTCAGTTGATGGGGGCTATACTATCAGTTAAGGGCGTTAAGACAGATGACAAGGGCACAATAATGAACTGTATTGGGGTATCAAATTCCTGTATAAAAACTAAAGCATCACTTTTCCCCAGGTTAACGCCATGCCCCTGCTGGTAGTAACTCAAGACGCAGCTGGTGTGCTAGTAGAGTTTACCATTTTGCTCTTCTTACGCTTAGGCTTGGGAGCAGTCGCTGATTTGGGTGTTCTCTCTTTACTCTCCTGGCTCTCCTTCTTATCATCGATCTTTGTATTGATCGTCGGCGCATTAATGCTCCTAATGGGGCCATCCGTCTTTGCGATTTGTGGTGGTTTGCGGCCTGTTGTTGTGAGGTGGAACTCTCCTGGGCGGCCTGTGATAGGGTTCTCGTCGATGTATTCGCCCCCGTACTTCATGTGAATCATGAAAGACTCTTCTGCTAGTCTTTCTAGTGACTTCTCATCATCTTTCTGCGCGGCTGGTGCAGGGGCAGCTGGACCTTTACTAGTTTCATCCGATGCAGGCATTGGGGTCGCCGCTGCAGAATTCTGAATCCTTGGTTTTGTTGATGTCTTGGCTGATGGGAGCTGGTAAAAGTTACCCATGGAGGGACCCCATTTTCTGACTGACTCAGCAGTTGTCACGGCGTTGGTAACTTGCGAAGACATCGTCAACTATAACAGTGAGGTTAGAACTGTTCGCAGACAACTGCCACAAAGAACATACAATTCTTGCTGAAAGAATGGCACTGAGAGTTGGCGCCATATAGATATTCTCTCCCACCACAAAGTATGTGGCGTGAACAGTAATCTCGTCATCGTCATATGCTGATTTTCGTCTTGTTTGCTTGCGAATGACCCATACACCTGTACCAGCTCCAGGGCCAGTTTCAGCAGGCTCTTCGACAACCCTGAACTCAAGCCCCGACATGGTGTTAAGATGCGTCTCGAAAGCTTCGCGTGTCTGAATGACTGGATACATCGATGGTACATTCATGGCCTGGTTATACACAACAGCGTTGTTCGACGTGCGCTCGAAGAAGGGCGATTCTGCGAAGTAAAAGAGGATGGTGTTATTGTGTAGGCCGCCCATTTGTTGAATCGCCATAGGAGAGCGCCATTGGATCTCATCGAGGGGGGGATCGTTTGGGTTCGACATTGTGGGGAGTCGGGATTATTTTGCTAGTATTATGTAGGTAGTTTCCTTTGTTGTATTTGCTGCTATGATGGTAATATGTCCTTGGAGTTCGTTCAGTGTAGAGTAGAGGTTCAAGAAACGTACCTATTGAAGCTCCAGCTCTATTTGACGTGGGGTTCCGCTTCTAGCGTGTTACAAGGCGGCAGTGTTCCGCCTCAGCGACCCATCCAGTAAGAGGCGCCGCGCATCAATTTCAACTTCTACTCTTCAATCTCACAACCCTCGCAGTTCATAACGACGAAAAGAAAACTGTCCATATATTGACATCAAAAAGTGGCCTCATCAAAGCAAGGCCGTCAGCACCAGAATACGCCATGGATCTGCTTTCAAGTATTCGCAAGACCGGTTCAAGAGGAGGCGTCAACTTTAGCTGGGATGAAGTCGCAAGCTCATCACATCGCGAAAACTATCTCGGCCACAGTCTCAAGGCACCTGTTGGACGCTGGCAAAAAGGTCGCGATCTCAACTGGTATGCCAAAGCGGAAGACGATTCTGGAGAACCCAACGAAGATGGCGAAACCGAGGAGGAGCGTCAAGAGAGAGAACGAAAGGAAGAGTTGCGCAAAATCAAGGAGGCTGAGGAGGACGCTATCGCAAAAGCCCTTGGTTTGCCACCCCCCGTACGAAACTCTTCCGGTGCGAACGCGGTAGAGGTTGATCCTAGTAAACGAAAGGTTGGTCCGGAAAGCGGACCTTCTGAGGAAGCTGGGAACGAAAGGAGGGAGATCTCAAGACGTCATGACGATACTGAGAGGCGAGAAAGACGAAGGCATCGAAGTCGCGATCGAGGTCATGATCGTGAGCGCCGCCATCGACGACACAGAAGGAGCCGAAGTCGCGACCGTGATGAAGGCAGGGAACGAGATGAGGATAGACCAAGGCACAGGCACAGAGATAGGGATGGTAACAAGGAAAGTAACCATGGCCATAGACGTCACCGTGAGGGTTACCGAAGGGGAGGTACGGAGGAAGACGAACGACGACATAGGGATAGGAGCAGGGAGCGCCGCCGATCAAGGTCGAGAGATAGGCGCAGACGCAGTGCCAGTCCTAGGCCTCATCGCCGCGACTAAAGTCACAGCTTCTGGCCTTGAACTCAAAAACAGTCGAATATGAGATACCCCTTCCAAATAAATCAAGGAAAAGCGTCAAGTCACCATTTGTATCCATCTTACGTCCAAATCAATGAGTCAATTCTTTGCGCTTCCCATATAGCAGGAACCTTGCATACTTTTAAAGCTCTCTACCTGACCCAACGCCATACCAAACCACTGTTGTTACATTCATGCTATTACAAGATTAAGACTGGCTAAGAGGTTGGCCGTCTTTAGCCTTCTGAGCACCATACTTCTCCAATCGGATAGACTGGATAGCAATGAAGCCAGTGCTGTCCATGGGAGAAAAGGTGTCAAGACTGTCCATTGAAGCATCCTCCTGGGAGTAGAGGCTGCTGGTCTCGCTGGATCGCCCAAGGACGTACACATTGCCCTTGTACGCACGGAGACGGACCTGACCGTTGACACCCTTTTGAGCGGAAACGATTGCCTCATCGAGCCACTCACGCTCAGGGGAGAAATACATGCCATTGTAAAGACACTGGGACCACTCGATAGTCACAAATTGATCTCGAAGCTTGCGGACTTTAGAGTCAAGGACAAGACCCTCGAGATCGACGTGAGCAAGGCGGGCGATGGTGAGACCAGGGGTGTCGTAGCACCCTCGGCTCTTGAGTCCAATCCATCGGTTCTCGACACTGTTTAACTGTAAGCATAGTGTTATGCCACAATTTAATGGTGAAAGTGGGCATACATGTCAATTCGGCCGACGCCGTGGTCGTGGCCAATCTTGTTGAGCAGCTTGAACAACTCTACCGAGTCAGTGGCCTCGTGGTCAGGGGTAGCAACCTTGACAGGGAGACCCTTCTCGAAGTATACGGTGAAATCGAGAGGCTTGTCGGGAGCCTCAAGAGGATCGATAGTCTGAGTCCAAAGGTCCTTAGGAGGGGTATGATCGGGGTCTTCGAGAATACCAGCCTCGTACGAGCAGTGGACGAGGTTCTCGTCCTGGCTCCAAGGAGCCTTAGGGGTCGATGAAACGGGGATGTTGTTCTCGGCGGCGAACTTGAGGAGGTCCTGTCGACCTTGGAACTTCTCACAAAATTCGGGGAGTCGCCAGGGGGCGATGACCTTGATGGAAGGGTTGCAAGCCTTGAAGGCGAGCTCAAAACGAACTTGACTAAGGGGTTCTGTCAGTGATCTATGAATTGGATTTTTTCGTGATGGAAAGTGCCATACTCGTTCTGCGGCATGTTAGCAGGTGGTTCTCGAAGTCTGAGGGCTTTACTTACGCCTTTACCTGTGCAGCCGTGGCTCAGGAGATTGCAGTTGTACTTCTCAGCAACGCGTACCTGGGCGCGAGCGATGACAGGTCGGGCCAGAGCAGTTCCAAGGAGATATCGGTCCTCATAGATGGCATTGCACTGGATTGCTCGGAAGACGATCTGCTCGACGAATTCCTTCTGAAGGTTTTCAATGATCATGCGTTCCGCGCCGAGAGCGAGAGCCTTCTTCTCGACAGCATCGAAGTCCTCAACCTGGCCAACATCGGCAAGGAAACACTAAAGTATGTCAGACTGAACTTGTAGAAGCAGCTGGAGGATGTTCACATACCACAACCTCATAGCCCTCGAGAATGAGCCATTTCAGGATAGTCGAGGTATCGAGACCTTGACTAATTGTTAGCAATCAATCTCACATTTGACCAATCCAGGTTCAGTTTGGAGAAAGAGTCAGAAATGTATACCTCCAGAATAGGCACTACAGTCAAGAGTTAGCGGATGTTTTCATTTATATATATCAGCAGCCTATTATCAACGGCACATAAACTCACAGACAGACACGGCCTTTTGACATTGTGAAGTCGTTTTGTTGTGAGGTTTGTTGTTATTTGGCCAAGATAAAGAGAGATGGTGATGTTGACCAGCAAGCTTCGGTGTGTGCAAGTGTTTTGAGTTTGAGCAAATGGGCAGAGGTGAATGGAAAAACTTATATACACGGATTTGACTCACTCGAAATACTGTTATCCCATACAAAAAGCAAAATCCTAACTCGGGCATGCACCCAGCCGTGCCTATCACAAAAACAGTGATTCACTTACAAGACTTCGGCCTCCGACTCCGGACTCGACCAGCTATCTACAAAAACGACCCCAGAATTTACCAAGATAGATTTCAGTTACAGGCTTGGCAAGTTCTTGATAGGAAGCGAGTCATAGCTATTTGTTAGGGGCGGGGAAGAAATCACTGTGAATGGTTCCATTTTAAGCTGCGAATTCGGCCGGCTAAAGCGATTGTTGTTGACTCAATATCAAAATTTCGATGGATGGATGGATGGATCTAAGTGAAGCACGACCCTAGCAAGTCGATCTAAGTTGACAGGATCCATCGCGGGTAGCAGCGGTGATCCTTTTTTTTTTGATGAGGCCCGCGACAGCTTATGTTTTTTGGAAAATGCCTAGAAATGTATGCAACTCTAATGCACCTAGCCTCTCAGGTTTCAAGAAATTAGCGGTGATGATCATTAGAGCTGGACTTAGCGGCGAGGCTGCCCCAGATCATGGTGATGGTGTGCGTCGACATCCATCTTGATTGGCCAGAGACAGTGGACAACGTCACTTTCAGGGACCACCTCTCTAACCGGGCAGCCTCGGGGTCTTTTATTCTACCACGAGTTTGAGATCATATGAACGATGAAACCATCTTCATACCTCATCTTACTAGACTTCTGATTTCTCAACGCCATCCCCCTTTGCCACACCGTCTGCTTCCTATTGTGATTCTGTCACATCCCCCTATATACTCGGGGTTTGATAAAACCTAATACCGTTTGCCACTCTTCACCGTTGTACGTAGTCGCTGTCTGCCTTGCTTATACTCCGAAACCACTTCCTTAAACTCATTCAAGAAAGTTTCATTACTAATAAATAATAGATTACAGGTGCCTCTTTCTCTTTTCTGGACATACATCTTTCAAACCCTTACCCTTCCGTCGACACAATAATGCACGTATAAACCTAATCACAACTATACCACGATGGACTATTCAAGACTACGAGCCGCCGCTCTCCGCGATGGCGAAGACGAGGAAGCCGTTACCGTCGATACTCGGGCTCTTATCGACAAGGTTCTTGCGCGATACTCGGGCGAATGGACAACATTGCGAGAACTGATTCAGAACGCTGCGGATGCCCAAGCAAAGACGGTCAGCGTCAAATGGGAAACTCTCCCATCAACACAGGTGCCACTACCGAATACCACGAGCCGATCCGAGATACTGAAACACACCTTGTCAAACCACACACTACGCCGATTAGTCGTGCAGAATGATGGACAACCCTTCACAAAGACAGACTGGGGAAGACTAAAGCGTATTGCCGAGGGCAACCCCGATGAAACGAAGATCGGTGCCTTCGGTGTTGGTTTCTACAGTGTTTTCGCTGATTGTGAAGAGCCGTTCGTCAGCTCCGGTAATGAGGCCATGGCATTCTACTGGAAGGGAAATGCACTTTTCACAAAGAAGTCTCAAATTCCAGCAGATCAAGCTACTCACCATACAACCTTCGTCCTCGACTACAGGAATACAACCACACCCCTCCCGAACTTGCTGTCCGTTAGCCAGTTCCTTGCGACGAGTTTGACCTTTGTTGCGCTCGAGCACATTGAGTTCTGGATTGACGACTACCAGATTCTGTCTCTGAAGAAAAAGTCATCTCCGAGTGTTGAACTTCCCCTTCCTCGCGACCTCGAAGCGAGGACAAAGGATGGCCTAATGAAGGTTACTAGCGTTGACCGCACAAGCACGCAGATCGATGCGTCTTACATGGCCGCCATAGGATGGAAACCACAAGCTACGGCATCCACCACAAAGAATGAGTCCTACGGTGCCCCTGAAACCCCTTCCTTGAGATCCTTTTTTGCCCGTCTTACGTCAAGTGCGTCACAGGCAGGCATTAGGACAAAAGCACAGAACGAGGAGAATGCTGCGCAAGTGACGATTTCCGAAGATGTGACTAAGCTTTCATCCTCCACAATCTTCCTTCGGGCGACTTCTGCAAGCATCCGCACAAGCGTAGCCTCGTCCTTTGCTTCCGAACTCGAAAGAGCGACAAAGAAACCCCCGCCAAAGACAACCAAGATCGCCATCCTAACTTCGTCTTATGATGAGACCCAGGCTTCACAAGAGGCCGCAACATCGGGGGCGCTTGGCAAAGCTACAGATGTCTTTGCATCTGTGCTTCCCAATAAAAAGCCGGGCGGTCGCATATTTATTGGCTTTCCTACCATGCAGACTACTGGAGCTGGACTCCATATCTCAGCACCGTCAGTGATTCCCACGGTGGAAAGAGAGGCTATCGACTTGAATGCTCGTTGGGTCAGGACATGGAACCTTGAAATTCTTCGTGCTGCTGGTATCATTACTCGGCTTGCTTTTGCCAACGAGATGAGCGACCTGAGTAGCCGAATTAAACAGGTTATGGCAAAAGAGACCAAATTCTCTCCCGCAATCATCTCCAAGTTCATGCCAGAAGCTCTTCACATTCACAAGACCTTCACATTTGAGGACTCAACTCCCAGCGGCCAAGTTGGTCAGATTATTGAGGAAGCTTTTTGGATGTGCTTTAAGAAGGCCTCAATCGAGACCTACTCAACACGAGGCGTGTTGCAAACAGTCGATGTGCGCATTGCTTCAGATGAGATGAGTAAATTCGTCAACAGCATCCCTGTTGTACCAGAGGAGATGAAGGGTGTTCCATTTGTGAAAAAGCTCATAGATTTCGGTCTCATTTCACACATCACGGTCACTGATGTGAAGAAGGAGCTGGAGACAAAGGCTATGAACAAAGTTCAATTGATGAACTTTATCAGTTGGGCAGGCAAGAAGAGCTTGAGTGGTGAGCTCGATCCTGGCAGTCGATCTGCTCTGCTAGAAGTAGCTGTTGGCACGATGAGCGATGACGGGGAACAAGGCGAGATCATTGCCCTCGGTAGCATTCGAAATCACCTCATCGCGAATAGGATTCCTGCCAACTTGCCTATTCCTCCTACAACAATCCCTCATGCGCTCACTGCCAACTCTCAACAGGCTGAATTGCGTGCTTTAGGATGGGAGCCGCTAGAAATTCTCCCATGGTTAAGATTCCTTCTAGACACAAATTCTTCTAGACCCGAGGAACAGAACCTGACTCAATCATCCAAGTTTGCCGTTCAGATTTTGACTGTCCTTGCGAAGAACTTTGAAAACTCGAGCCCGAACGCAAGAACCACCATTGTTTCTCTTCTTCAAGCAAACACGGTTGTACCTACGAAGCAGGGTATGAGAAAGCCCACTGAGTCCTTCTTCCCGATTGTCAAGCTTTTCGATGATCTTCCAGTAATTCAAGGTTGCGAGAAGATCAAGGAGAAATTTCTGGTCACTATTGGCGTCCGCAAAACTGTAGATCTCGAGACCATCTTTACCAGGTTGTTGAACGCCTCTGGTGAAGGTGATCAGAAATGGAGTCACATGGAACTCATCAAATATTTAGCATCTGTCCGCGAGGATATTCCAGGTGAAGACCTGAGCAAGCTAAAGCAGACACGCTTTTGCCCAGCCGAAGCTGGTCCAAAGGGCATGGAGTCCACCAAGGGAACGACAACGCTTTACAAGGTTTCGGAGCTATTTGAGCCTAACGACTCTTTGCGTGCGTTGCGATTACCTATCCTCCAGTGGCCAGGGCCTCCTGGTAGCTATCGACCTGGAAGCCCAGAAGCTCGATTCATAAATTCTCTTGGACTACGGCCTTACCCATCTGTCCCTGAACTCGTTGAGCTAATGTCTGGCAAAGATGAAAGTCTTAGGGTTTCGTCCATGACATATTTCCTCGCCAACCACCAGATCAATGGGTACGGGTCTTTCCAGCTCGGTGGCAGTCCTAAGGCAATCATGCCTCTTCAGGGTAGTACCCGTCTTGTACCGCCTTCGCAGTGCTTTTACAATCCGCGGGCGTCTATCCTTGGGTTTAACATTTTGAGGAGAGATCTACACGACCATGCTATTGTAAGTTTAATCTAACACTTGACGGACTCATCTAATATCAATAGAAATTCGGTGTTGCACGAGATCCGCCAATGGTGGACTGTGTGAACCGTCTCTTGGCATCGCGTCCTCAAGATCATCAGAATGCTGTGGCACTTTTCAGCTATTTCGCCTCTCGAATCACAGAACTCGGCGAGAATACCCTGGTCAAACTGCGTAACGCCTCGATAGTTCCTATCACAAGGACTACTCGAACGTCTGAGAAATCAACTTCTTCCATGATTTATGTCAGTCCTTCACGGGTGTACCTTGGGGCTTCGACTACATATGGAGACATCTTCGATTTTGTCGACTTTGGTCCTGAAGCGAATGCATTCTTGTTCCAATGTGGTGCCAAAAGTGAGCCCACCAAGTTGGAAGTTGCACAAATGGCATGCAGTGAGCCAGCTCGTCTCCTCGGTGTTTTACAGAGTTCGGAGAAGTACCTGGATCTTCTTAAATCCTTGGCAGAAGCATCCCCAACACTCCACCGAGACAAAGAATTGTGGAGGAAAATGCGTACAGCGCCCTTCCTTCTTGCATACAAAGAACTGGCGCCCCCTAAGGGGAAGTCAGACGACTTAGAGGAAGAGGATGAACCCATTCGACAATACCAGCTTGCCTCTGCTGGTCAAATAGTGATCCTGGATGATATCATCAGCTACAGATTGTTCAAGGATCGCCTTATTTGTGCGCCGGAAGAGGATGCGCTTGAAGAATTCTATCTAGCACTTGGTGCTCAGAAATTGAGCAGTGTTGTGCAGGAGGAGGTCAGAATTGGGCCCCACAGTGATAAACAAAAGGCTGCACTCAGTCTCCGCAAGCATGTTGTTGAGAGATCAAAGATCTTTCTCTTTGAATACACAAACTACCGACGCGATGCTATTAAGCATGACGTTAAATGGCTGGACAAGAACCTTACGGTTCACATTGTTCGCTCAGTGGCTTTGAGAAGGACTCTCAAGGGCCAGCATCAGACTCACACGGAGAAGCGATCAGCAGCGAGTGAGAAGACCAGCAACGGCTGGGTTCTTTATGTTTCTGATGAGTCGAAGCCCGACATGTACCAGATCGGTCAAGCCATCTGCCAAATGCTGCTAAACCGCCCGAATCAGCAGGCTTACCTATTCTTTGAGCCATTCCTCACGCTTGATCTTTACGGTTTGAGAAATCGCGGTTACAACGTCGATCGTATCCTTCGAGCCAAGGCTGCCGAGGCCAGAATTGCTGAGGAAGAGAGACGAAAGGCACTGGAAGAGGAGCAGCGCCAGATCAAAGAGAGAGAAGAGCAATGGGGGGCTGAGGCAAAAGCGGCTGAGGCTGCACGCGAAGCTACCAGGATCCCAGAACCTCTTGGTCCCACAATGCCAGGCTCCTGGGACTCACCGGAGGAAACAAAACGCTCTCCTGAACAACAGGCTAGGAAGAGTAAGGGATTGTTCGCAAACATCGGTCGTCGACTTGGATTTGAGTCTGACCAGCATGAAGACGAGTCTCACAAAGAGTTGGACAAGTTCTTGGATAGACCTAAGGAGATCGAGGCACCTGGCGGAAGCTCTTCCAACACTGGCAAGAAGCCGCAACAGGATGAGGGCAGAGTCACAAGCCCTGCACTTGTGCAGCAGAATTTGCTCAATGCCATCAAATCGACCCGGGCTTACGGATCTGATAGTGTCTTTTCAGAGCCCAAGGTCAACGAGGTCAAGGAACAGGCCACTTACTGTGATAAGACGCCAGCAAATAACATCACTTTCATCGCAGAAACTTCAAATGGTATGAAGATATTCTTCGCCAAGGATATCAAAGACCCAGGGAGTTTCTTGTCGAAACATTTGAACAATCTTAATGTCTTCTCCAGCATGTTGATTGAGGTGGGCAACACCTACTCTATGTCACCCAAAGTCCTGCACATCTTTTATGACGAGGCTGGCGGCACTATTGCTTTCAACACTGGAGGCAGTATCTTCTGTAACTTCAAGTTCTTTTTGCAGTTGCACGCCGCGCAATTCGCAGGAGGAAGCGGGCAAGCCAAGGCAGAGGCGGCTACCTGGTGGTGGGTAGTTCTGGCACACGAACTTGCACACAATCTCGTGTCGCTTCACAATGCTGATCACAGCTACTATACGTAAGTTTACCCCATCTTGATCAATAACATCATGCTAACAATGCTAGTGAATCTTTTATTCAGCAATATTTCCCCAAAATCGTGGCTAGGGCGGTGCAATGGACTGCAAATGCTGGGTCTCACAGCGAAACACCCACGATTGCACCACCTCCGTCTGGTGCACCACCACCTTACCCAGGTCAATTGGGTCGAAGCTTGCTAGACTGATGGGTGTTTTATCATGGCATAGCGGGGAGTTTTGAGATGTGTGGCTTCTTGGGATATCACCTCTCTGGTTGTTCTGATAGTTATGGCCGTAATTAAGACACTAGACTTTATGTAGACTCTAGATTCTTCCAGTATTGTATACAAGGTTCTGGTGCACACTTCTCATGATTTCTGCCTTACAAGGTATCGTTGCAACTTTATGAATCTCGCTCGTCAATTAAGTGACAGGAAAGCGATATTCATAGACTAAACTCCGTGGATATGTTCTGCCCACGCTGATACCCGCTGCCCAAATAGTAACCAAGAGAACATTAATTTACCTCGACTTTTTTTTTCTATTATTTCTAAATTGCGAGAACTTCCTTTAAATAGGTCCATGCAACCTAGGTACCTAAGATATGTGCCAGGTACAGGGTAGTTTTCATGTTGCTTCACGTGATCATAATCGTGACCAATCATTTCGACTCCAATTGCAGTGAGCTTGGGATGGATGTTGAAGGTCACGACCTCACCTTTCGGTAACGAACGCTCCCACTCGCATTCCGAGCGAACCTCTCTTCCACGAAACCTCTCCACTCTCGAATCTCAAGTACTCGACGGTCAATTGCCCATCATGGTCCACCGCATTGCCTTCTGGAGCCTTTTCGGTACGTCACATACCTGAGCCAATTCGCCCGCCCATAGCATCCGGGCATACGACATGAGCAATTGGAGACGAGACACATGCGACAGACAGAGAGAATTGGATACTAACAGTAGATAAAAGGCCTCGGCGCTCGATTCTGGCAAATGGGCATCGAGATGCGCCCATTCTTCAACAAGTCCTCCCTCTGGGTGTATCCCGTATATGCGGCCGGCGGCGCCAGCTTTGGATACTGGCTGCAGGGCGTTGACGACAGCCAAACCTCTACTCTACAAGAACGAAAGGCTCTGCTCCTCGAGAAGCGAGCGCGCAAGGCGGAGCGGGATGCGAAGGCGGAGGCCTAGAGGAGAATGAACAGGAATGGAAATCTAAGATATCGGGAAATGAAGACCTCTTCGGCTTGAGACAAGAAGACTGGAGAGGCAATATTATTGTACATTGTGATATTGGGAGGTTGAGCGTCGAAATGGGACGTTTGATTCGAATGTAATACGCCAAAGCTCTGAACGCTGTGATGATATGATGTGCAGAGCACCAAACGCCTATTGCTTCACGGAACTCGATATTAATCACCAGATCGAACTCATGTCATGCCATACCACACGCAATGAATTAAAAACTTATTGTCATTGCCTCATAGAGCTGTTTCTAATCCCAGCACCAACCCAATACCGAGTTATCAAGAATGACAATTCAAGACGCCGCGTCATCTATCACCCCTGATAAACTTTTCCACGCTCCTTTGACTCAATCCAAAGCTGATCACAACTCCTCTAATTTTCTAAGAATCGCAGGCACAGACGTGGCAGAGGAATTGCCCAGCTCTGTCACAACCACCGAAATATACGTATCGCGGGTAGTGTCAAAGAGCAAGCGGAAGCCAACATCGGTGGAACGCTCAGGGTCGATTTCGTTGTATGTGAGAGAGTCGATGGATACACGCTCTGTGAAATTGACCGTCTCGCAGAGTGCCACAACGCGGACGTTCATATCAGAAGCTGCCGTGGCGATATCGCATGAGCCGGCGCGAGCGTACATAGCACCGTTGCTAAAGATGGCTTCGGCTGCGAGGATAACCTTAGTTGCCTCATAGAGATGTGTTTGCAGAGCACCAAGATCGGAAGCATAGGTGACTTGTATGCCAGCGGCAGAGAGCCTTTTGGCGTGATCGATGCCGACGCGCTCATAAGGATCATCGACAAGAATCACGCGAAAGTCAGTTTTGTTCTTGCGAGCCTGGAGAAGAGTGCGCTCGACGAGGTGGTGATGAGCGTAGGTGAGGACAACATCGCCATGCAAAATCATGTTGGCAGCAGTCTCAACAATCACGTAGTCTGCGAGAGTGATACGCTCACGAATGTAGTTGTCAATGGACTCCTTGAGGAGCTTCTTCACGTCGTTGTCGTGAAGATCGACATCCACTTTGCTGATCTGGAGCTTCAGCCACCGGATGGCGTTGCCCATTGAGAAGCACATGGGGCGGCATGCTGTGAGGTACTCGATCTGGGGGTTGAGGACATGAGGTGTGAAATGGCGGGAGAAAGTGAAGCCGGGAGGAGTTGTGTAAGAGTCGATGACCTGGGGCTGTTAGATCAATACTACATCACAAGGGCAGAATTTCTTACCTTTTGGAAAGCATACAGCGTCGCCTCGAGCCGTGTGATACTATCACTGATAACGAATGCGCTCATGTGCTCGCCGAGAACCAAGACCGCAGGATGGACGTCCTTGTCGGCATTTGTCATTTCTATCCGCCTAGCCATGGAGAGGTGGCTAAAGCAGTCTGGTATCGAAGGCTTGTCGTCCTTAACCACAGCCGTCGCTGCCGCTGGTCGAATAGGGAGTTTCGCACCGCCATGTTGCTGGTGCTGATGTTGTCCGTCCTGCTTAGGCTTTGCTTTGCCTCCCTTCCCATCACCGGACGCCTGTTGACCGCCTTGCGATGGGCCCTGTGAAGCCTGGGTAGCCTTGGCTTGTGCTCTTCTGGCAGCCTTTTCCTCCTTGGCCTTCTTCTTCAATTCAGCGCCGGATAACTTCTTCTCGCCAGCGGGTGCTGCTTGTTGCTGCTCTTTGGGTTTCTGAGGCTGGCCCTGCTCCTTCTTTTCCGTCTTCACATCGTTATTCTCTGTGGTCTGCGGCGCAGGGGCCGAGCCCTCAGCTTCCGTGGACATTGGAACTGGTTCAAGCGATCGTTTGTGATGATATCGAGAATGTGGTAATCCGAAGGCGGGGCACTCCCAGACTTTCAGAGTCAAGACCAGAGTGTGCGCTGTGGTAGAACTTGCGTAAATAATTCGGTATGGGATTCCCTATGCGATACTCGTGTGATTCACTGGAAAATACTCGTTATTTTTGTAGAAAATGGTATAGTAAAGGGTACCGTTTGTAGCGAGGCACACTCAAATGGAGGCTTTGAGTCATTCGAAAATAATGATTTGGACCGGCATTTGGATGGAGAAATCCAATCAGTGATCGAATGCCCCGCGCTAGCCAAACCTCAAGAGACGTGGGTGCAAGTCCAGCAGAGCCTCTAGATTACTACGTAGAATGTCACTCACTACTTAGGTACTTACCTAGGTAGGTAGGTGCAGGTTGCAGAACGCGATAAATTTATGATGGATAATGAAGCTATTGTTTGATATCCTTTCCTTGTGTGTTCGTCCGTTCCGTGTCGTTTCTTTCGCGAACACCATATCTGCTTTGAGGCCGCACGCGCAACAGTATTCACATCGCGTCGCATTTTTGACATCACGATGCGCCGAAGGAAAATGTTGAGCACCAACCGGTGCAGCACTACGTTACAAGGGCCACAGAAGAAATGCTCAGTATGGCGTGTATATTTGTTTGGCATGAAGGCATCGTCCACATTTACCTTGAGCAGATCAGTTTCACACTTGATGCGATATGAAGCCCAACTTCAGGATCAAGCTTCACGGGGCAATCATTTCAATCACAAGCTTCCTTCTTCACAGCAGTCCATCAAGGACTGGTCGCAATGAAAGAAAATGAAAGTTCCAAAAATTCCCTTGCCAGGCGAACCCAACAAGGAGCGGTCAGTGTATAGTTTTCAACTAGCAAAATTCCTCTCTCAGCTTATCGCTTCACGGAGAAGGAAAACGCCCATGCACTTGGATGGAGAGGAAAGGAGAAAAGAAGACTGAAAGGGTGGGAGGAACGGGGTTTTATAGCTGGGGGAGATCACTCGCGCACGGACCACTTTGACATATCACCTAAGGCATCAAGGCCAATCCGAGCATGAATCACAGGAAGGTGGAGCTCTAATTTCCAGGCACCTGCGGAAGGTTCCACTGTTGGCAGGCACACAGCAAGCAGCTTAATTTCCAGCCCAGCAGGCATAGGCAGGCACGCGACACCATCAATTGGCTGTGCCTAGTAGAGTACGGTATCATTTCTCGAAGCATATCTGATAATTACTTCAGCATAGGTACCTAACTTTCATTTTTTTATTATTATTTTTTATAAATACCATACCTTGGCCGTAGTTGTTCAGCTGTGTGAACCTTCTTGGCATGAGATTGGCAGTCCCAGCTTTATGGTTTGTTCATGTGAACATTCGCTTTTGTTGCCCCGAGTAATCAGACTTTCTTCAGCTTCGCATTTGCCCGTGGCGATGAATTTGGATATCAAAAAGACACAGGGTAAGGTTTAGTGCTCCAGGAAGACCTACGATCAAGAAAGGATTCCTGTTATGAACAAGCTTCTTACTAGATGTCCTATCTACAAGATAAGGGAGCCATGAAACTTTAGGACCTCCATCATTCATGATGAAATAACTTAAGTAAATAGGGTCCTGTTTGACAAGTTTAATTTCGCATCCTCTTCTCGAGCCTGACGTTTTCTTGCTTCCAGCGGTTTGTATAAGAGCACTATGGACTCACTTGGCACTGGATGCTGATTAACAGATCTTCCGACCTCCTACAAATTCCCTTGCCTCCACAGACTCCCGGTCCATCATAGGGGAATTCCTGTATTTAGGTTTTTGAGAGTATGTACTCTATTGGTGGCTCATGTAACTCATTACTGCCAAGTAGGCTCACCTCAGTCGGACTCTCATTTCAATAGCCAAGATAATGATATTTTCATATGAGCTGTCTATTCTTGAGATATCCTACTATATCATTCATTCAATATATAAAAACTTAAGGAGAAATGAAACAATAAAAGAACTGGTCATAAATGAGTCAATGGAGTCTCTTGAATCCTTCCAGCTACGGATCGCTGCGATACCGCACTAGGTAGCTTACAGTTCTATATCAAACCCCCGCGAAAATTCCCGTCAACTACAGAGCATCAACAATACAATTCTCAGTCGCCAAGATGATGAAGAAATTTGCTCGTGCCTACTCTTCGGCGTCAGCCACTCTTGGCTCAAACCCTGCCCCCCCTTCAAAGATTCAATACATTCCCACTTCGGGAAAATACCCCAAAGGCTTTATCGCTTCAGGTGTTTTGGCTGGTGTCAAGCCTGGCAATACCAGCAAGCCCGACATCGCCCTCGTCACTTCTGATCGTCCCTGCGCAGCTGCTGGTGTCTTCACAAAGAATAAGTTCCAGGCTGCTCCTGTGACCTATAGCAGGAAGCTTTTGCAGCAGAAGAAGAACGCGGGCCTGCGAAGTGTGGTTGTCAATTCTGGTAATGCGAATGCTGTCACCGGCACCGGAGGTCTTGAAGATGCTACCAGTATGGCCCGCACGACGGATCAGAGGGTTGGTGATGAGGACTCTACTATCGTGATGAGTACTGGAGTCATTGGTCAAAGGTTCGTTTCTTCGATTGGCTGATTTTGATGTTTCAATGGCTCACAATTAACCTAGGCTGCCAATTCAGAAGATTCTCGACAAGATCCCCACAGCTGTTAGCAAGGCTGGTGGATCTCACGAGAACTGGCTTGAATGTGCAAAGGCTATCTGTACCACAGATACTTTCCCCAAGCTCATGTCTCGATCTTTTGAGCTTCCTTCTTCTCCAGGTGTTGAGTATCGCATTGCTGGTATGACAAAGGGTGCAGGCATGATTGCCCCCAACATGGCGACTCTTCTTACCATCCTGGCTACCGATGCTCCTATCTCCCCTGCGGTCATGCCTAATGTTCTTCGACATGCGGTAGACCGATCATTCAACTCCATCACCATTGATGGTGACACTTCCACCAATGATACTGTTGCTCTTCTTGCTAACGGTGCCGCTGGCGGAAAGGAGGTCACTTCTGAACAGTCTCCAGACTACCAAGCATTCCAGGAGCTCCTCACTGAGTTCTCTATTGACTTGGCCAAGTATGTCGTCCGAGACGGTGAGGGTGCTACCAAATTTGTTACCATCCGTGTTGTCGACAGTGCTTCTGAGGAGGCAGCCCGTGAGATTGGTCGATCCATCGCCAAATCCCCTCTCGTGAAGACTGCTCTGTACGGAAAGGATGCCAACTGGGGCCGTGTTCTTTGCGCCACCGGATATGCTCTCATTTCTCCTCCTGGTCAACCTGTGAATGACGTTCCTGAGATCACTCCCGAGCGCACCAATGTCTCCTTCGTCCCTACCGATGGCTCAGCTGAGCTGAAGCTGCTCGTGGACGGCGAGCCCGAGCAGGTTGACGAGAAGCGAGCATCGGAGATTCTCGCCATGGAAGATCTTGAGATCGTTGTCAGGTTAGGTACAGGCGACAAGTCCGCTGTGCACTATACCTGCGACTTCAGCCATGACTATGTCACTATCAATGGTGACTACCGAACTTGAGGGTTGCCCAGAAGGAGTTGACGATTTTACCAAGAATATAGCCTGAATTGCATGTCTACATGAGCCGACCTGTGAATTTTGAAACGATTTTCACGATATCTTGTATGAACGCGTAATGAATGTGGTATGCTGGGCCTTGAGGAGACATGCTATGCAACGCATTGTAAATGTTTCCGGAACCTGCGACGTGACATAGATTATTATTCACTTATATCTCAAAATATGATTCCTGCATCCCTATCAGTCGCAGGTCTAGTTCTAACCAAAACCAAGAATTTATCCGGAACTCCTAAGCGACTATTCCCTTACGCACTCAGAGTACCCTTGGTGCTAGGCACCTCGCCCTCTTTACCAGGTATCCTTGTGGTAGCAGCCTTGATAGCAACAGCAAGAGCCTTGAAAGCACTCTCGGCTCGATGGTGGTCGTTGTCACCGTGGAGACAGTGGACATGCAGCGTAACACGAGCACCCTGGGCAAAGCTCTGGAGACAATGAGGGACCATCTCGGTGCTGAGCTGGCCAAGCCACTCTCGCTTCAGGCCGAGGTCAACAACACTGTAGGGACGGTTGGAAAGATCGATGACCGCACGAGAGAGGGCCTCGTCAAGGGGAGCGTATGCGTAGCCGAAACGGGCGAGACCAGCGGGAGTGCCGAGAGCTTGGGCGAAGGCATAACCAAGGGCGATGCAGACATCTTCGGCGGTGTGGTGGTCATCAACTAGAAATATCAAGTTAGTCATTTAACATCCCTCGGTAGCGGTTCAAGGGCAACGAACTGTGAAGATCACCCTTGCAGTTCAGAGCAAGACTCCATCCAGCATGCTTAGCTAGAGCATGAAGCATATGGTCGAGGAAACCAATTCCTGTGTTGACAGCGATCTTCTGCGACTTGCTAGCCTGAGAAGCATGGCTATCTCCATCATTGAGAAGATGGGAGTCAGTGTCCGGAGGGAAATCGCCGCCGTCAAGGTTAAGAGCAAGCTGAATCTTGGTCTCGTTTGTATCGCGGGCGAGAGCAGCCCATCGAGTAGGTTGAGAAGAAGCCATTTCTGCGAGTAGATTGGTATAGTTGTCCAATTGAATGTTTCTCGGGTAGTTGTAGACTTTTAAAACTTGAGTGCATGACAGGCTCCTGTATCGGCGAGTGCCAAATTGATGGCTTCTGATACGCTACAAATTCAACCCCGCCAACTTTTTTATCACCTCTGACAGAGGCAAATGGTCGCTATAAGCTACCCCGCTGTTGCTGGAGGCACGCCCGCTGTGGCTTGTTAGAACGCCCTTCACACGCTAGGCTCTGGTGGAGGCGCAAACAACGGCCGGGGCGGGCTTGCGGTGAGATTAGATCCAGGTCATTGTTGACTTTTGGTGGGATGTTGATTGACGTTATTCCAAACAAACCACCTCCAGACCAACCCTATATCGCAACACGCCGAGCCACACATAAACTGAATACCTGACGACTGGGCCCAGCACTCAATGAACTGCGAATAAATTAGGAATGGAGAATTTCTTGAGGGAATGGAGGCAAGATGCCCTCAACAAGGCGCAATATGAATCGGCCATATTTATCGGCGACAAGCTACTTGCACTGACAAGTTCGTGATATACTGATATAAACAAACCTATTTTCCATTGGCTAACATCATATCTCGATAGATGATGATCAAGATGCCTTCTGGCTCGCCCAAGTCCACTTCGCGACAGGAAACTACACACGCGCCCAAGCATTTCTCTCCAGCCAAGACCTCATCGCCAGAAACCCATCATGTCGCTATCTCGCCGGTCACTGTCTTATAAAACAGTCTCGCTTCGACGAAGCTCTTTCTATTCTCGGCGATCGTAACCCAACGCATCTTATAGCCAATGGCGCGAGTAACAAGCGCAAGACTCAGCCACGCCACGGACGACGTCGCGATCCAGCTGCTGAGGAGGAGGCTGCCAATAGGAGATATGAAGCTGCTATGTGTTTTCTGCGTGGCATCTGCTACGCTAAACAGAATGCTTTTGATCGCGCAAAGGAGTGTTACAAAGACGCTGTGCGAATCGATGTCCAGTGCTTTGAGGCGTTCCAGCAGCTTATGAACAATTCGTTATTGTCGCCTGACGAAGAGTGGCAGTTCCTTGAGAGCTTGGACTTTGATTCCATTCATGTCGCTGGAGATGTGTCGTCTTCACAGCAGGCTGCTGACTTTACAAAGATGCTCTACACGACGCGACTGTCCAAATACCGCAATCCTGCAGCTTTTGAGACAGCATACGACTCTCTCTCGACACATTACCATCTTGCATCAAATCCAGACCTACAACTTGCTCGTGCGGATCTTCTCTATACGCAATGTCGGTACCGGGACGCTCTGAATATCACAAATGGGATCCTACAGGAAGACAAGTACAACTTCAGCGTGTACCCGGTCCATCTGGCCTGTTTGTTTGAGCTGAAAGAGAAGAATCTCCTTTTCTTGATCGCTCACGACCTGGCTGATAGTCACCCTGAGGAACCATGTTCGTGGCTCGCAGTTGGTATTTACTACTTTTCGATTGGCAAAATACCCGAGGCAAGACGATACTTTAGCAAAGCGAGTATGATGGACGCACATTTTGGACCGGCATGGATTGGATTTGCACACACTTTTGCGGCCGAGGGCGAACACGACCAAGCAATTTCGGCCTACTCAACAGCAGCGAGATTGTTTATGGGAACACATTTGCCCCAAGTGTTTTTGGGCATGCAGAATCACGCTCTCAACAACATGACGCTTGCGGAGGAGTTTTTGAAAACAGCCTATGGCCTTTGCAAAACGGACCCCTTACTCTTGAATGAAATGGGTATTGTGAAATATCACCAAGACAAACCCAAGGAGGCAGCACAGTACTTTACAGCAGCGCTTAAGATCGCTGATGATATGGAAAGCGACCCTTCAGCTTGGTTGGCTGCGAGGACAAATCTTGGACACGCTTTCAGACGGCTGAGGCACTTTAATCGAGCGCTCGCCGAGTTTGACGAGGTGCTAAGACAGGGAGGCAAGGATGCGGCCATTTTCAGCGCGAAAGGGCTTATTCTCATGGAACAAAGCAAGCCTGAGGAGGCAGTGGTAGTTCTCCATGAAGCGCTGGCGATAAATCCCCAGGACAGTATCGCAACAGAGTTATTGAACAAAGCGCTAGAAGAGACGGCATTGATTGATGGCGCGGCAGAGTCTGAAGCTGAGGATCTCTTGGACTTTGAGCGCACGTTGGGACAACGGAAGCATGATGCAGCCGTCAAGGTCAACGGGGGTCGAAAAACACCAGGGAGACCGGAGAAGGGTAAGGGAAGACTGAGACGAACAAGGCGAATGACGGTTTTGGAGGATGAGGACCGCTCGCCCGAGAAGGAGGGTAGTATGATGGAGATGAGCGACGATGAATAAGGATACCAGAGAGTAGACTCAGAAGGCATAGCAAGCATAGCATTGGGATGGGGAGATTATCATATGATTGGGATAGGTCTAGGCGTTGGTGGCATGATATGCATTGGGGACCACGATATGGTTTTTGAGTTAGTGAGTGTATGAGTGTATGAGCATACCTACTCTGTCTCCTCCGTATGAGAAGCGGTCATGTTTGACATTCTGTATATGATATCACTAATCAATTAGTTAGTTAGCACTGAATTATTATCTCGCACTCGGATCTCGCATAATATCCGCAAAATAAGCTCGCTGGTGGAGTAACCGGCACGTTAATCCATCCGGGGCGTCGCATCGGGGAACCAATAACGGAGTGCTTATTCAATCGAATCCCCTGAAGCAATCATGGTCAATGGAACGACGGAGCTGAGAGAAGAGCGAGTGCTTTTGGCGTCTGAAAGTGGAAGTGGCTTGATGATATGACGCGGCGTAGAATGTATATAAGAACAAAGCATTGGACGTCAGCTTATACTCTTCACTCTTTGTCTATTTACTGTATTAGAGAAAAACAACAAATAAAATGTCACGATTCTTTCCTCATACTCCTTATGCAGAGGATCAACCTCTTGCACGAACAATACTCACAACACACGTTATCGTGCGGGCGATAACACTAAGCTCAATCATCGCAACGGGCATAACAACAACACGCCACTTGGTCCCCTTTCTGCGCCCAAAAACCTCAACCTTGACATTCTTCCCACGCCTCATCCGCTCTGCATCAACAGGCGCAGTCGCAGCGGTTGGTGTAGGAGCTTTCATGACAATCAACCGCATGCGTGGAAGAGAAGAAGTCGAGTGGCAGGATCGAAGTTGGAGATTACTCGAAAACCAAGGTCAGCTTGAGACTGATAACTGGACTGCTATAGGCGCCGGAGCTGGTGCTTTGATAGGGGCCAATGCTCTAAAGGGTTGGAGAGGTGCAGTTGGAGGACTGGGATTGGGAAGTATGGGGGGAGCTTTGGCATGGATGGCTTGGAGATTTGGTGTGAATGGGGGCAAGTTTCCCAAGAAGGAGGAAGATTTGTAACTTGTATTGTCTTTGTACACCCCATGTTTATCTAGTATCTATCTCTACAACTTTGCTTTAACTTGACCGATCTCTTCGATCTTCTGGAACTGATAGAAAAAGTCCAGACTCTGAGGGTTCAACAATGTCCCGCTTGGCTTGATATTACTGCCCGAGATGATCTGCTTGACTGGAAGTTCGACCTTTTTACCATTCACAGTTGTCTAAACACCGTTAGTCTACCATATATAATCAGTTGTGAGGGCAAGTACTTACTGGAATATCGGGCACCTCAAAGATATACTTGGGCACATGCCTCTTCGTCAACTCCTTGGCAATTCTTTCTCGGACTTTACTAGCGAGCTCAGCGTTGAACTTGACTCCTGGTTTCATCAACAGGAACAAAACAACGCTCTCATCATGGTCTTGGGGTCGACGCTGGCCTACGCAGAGACTCTCTGCAACCTCCTTTGCAAAGCTTCCCTCAAGCACCGCGTAGATGTCCGCACTTCCAAATCGAATTCCACTTGGATTCAAAACTCCATCTGAGCGGCCGAGGATATGAACATGGCCTGTTTGCGGGTGAACTGCTGCAAAGTCGCCTTGCGACCACACATTAGGGAACCGATCAAAGTATGCTGAAGTGTACTTCTTTCCTGGAGCGGGAGTTGTATCGTTCCAGAGGTAGAGAGGGACATTGGGGAATGCTGCAGTTCCGACCAAGTCTCCTGGTTCACCATCAGGAACCGGTGAGATCGGTTTGTCAAGATCTGGAGAAGATGGATAAATTGCCATTGGTGTTCCAATGACTCGTCCTGGACATCCACCCGCGTAGATGGGAGATAGAGGATTCTCCATGACAAAGCAGGCAGCCTTGGTAATGTCAGCAATAGCCAGAAGAAGATGATAGGAGACTCACAATATCTGTACCGCCTGAAAAGTTGGCCAGCTTGATATTCGTTGGAAACGCCCCATCATAGAACCAGTCAAAGACCTGCTCCTTTAAGACCATTCCCGTACTCTGAACAGCCGTCAGACTACTCAGGTCTGCTTCTTTCTGAGGAACTATTCCTTCTTTCATAAGCTCACCCAGCCACCTTGGACTAATTCCCAAATTCGTAACACGCTGCTCCTCCACGATCCGTAACAGCACAGAGCGATCTGGTACAAAAGGCGAACCATCATAAAACACAGTTCTTCCACCAAAAGCGAGTCGAGTAACGCTAGCAAGATACATGATCCAACCTGTAGTGGTATACTGAAGCGCAACATCCTTGGGAGTGATTTCACGATGAAGAATAGCCTCTTTGGCCACTGAAACGAGAATCGGACCCACGCCGTGAACGATGGCCTTTGGTGTTCCAGTTGTTCCAGAGGAATAGTAGACTACCATTGGGTCTTGAAAGCCAACTCTTTCGATAGGTGGTGGAATTGAGGGTGCGGATGAGAGGAAAGACTCGAGACGTTGTGTCTTGAGGATTTGAGAAGTGTCGTGAGGAGAGTCGAAACGTTGAACAATGATTGCTCCTTGGAAAGAAGGGCATTCTTTCATTCCTTCAACAACTCCCTTGATCTTGTCGCGAAGATCGATGACTTTGCCATTGTAGAGAGCTCCATCGTCGAAGAATACAAACTATTCCAGGTCAGCATGGCTATAAGCTTGGTGATATCAAAGAGCTCACCTTGGGGTCAATCTGAACAGTCCTCTGCAACAACCCCCCAACGCCCATATCAGTCGAGCTACTGCTGAATAGCCCCCCAAGCCAAGTCGTAGCCAGAAACACAACAAGTGTCTCAACAGCATGAGCACCAACCATGACGACTCTATCTCCCTTCTTGACACCTCTCTGCTTCAATGCACCCGCCAGCTTTCCCACTCTTCTCCTCAACTCTCCCCATGTAACGTTCTTCACAGAGGAGTTACCCTCTCTGACTTCTGTGATGGCGATAGCATCATCTTCTTTGTGAAGCGTTGAGCGCTCGCCTGGTGCACCGCCTACAGCACCTGTCCAGAGGAGATTCTCGGCGTAGTTGATTCGAATACCAGGGAACCAAGCGGGAAGCTTTGTGATTGGGATTGATTCGTCCACGACGTATGAGTAGGAACCCTCGTGGATCCAGTTTTGAGAGGCCCAGAGTTGAGCATAGAAGTCGCTGCGCTTAGAGACGGACCATTCATATAAGTCGTTGAATGTCTAAGACGTGTGAGTTACTTGTGCCATGATCCTTTCACATTTAGTTCCACATCATACCGTGAGATTAAGTCCATGTAATTTGTTTGCCTCCTGCATAAACGCCCACATCGCCGTGCTCTTGGGATTGGGGTGTTCCCAGACCTTTCGAGGTGTCTTTGTTAGATCCATTATAATATGTATTTCAGTCTTCTTCTCAGAATGAGCTCGAGTTATAGACGAAGACCAAGGATTGAACTACGATGATCACAAAAGACTGCATTAAATACTCTAGGATAAATGTCCGAGGTAACTTGACCGACACGGCAACGCCTCGCCGTGCTCTATCGTGCGGGGTTCCGTCCCCGACATACATATTCGTCCTTTCAGCTACGGCCTAACTTGGACTGCGATAGGTATAGACGAGATCGACAAAGTTTCACAACCTGCATGACAATATAAGCTAATAAGGTCCTGTTCCGAGCCGAGGCTTGTGGGGAACCCTGTAACTTTATCACCATCTTTGGTTGGCTGGTGTTGAGATTCAATATCACCATTGCACATTCTCACCATCATGCCAGTGAACAGTTGCATAATTAAAGTACAGTAGAATTTACAAACTCTCAGCTGCTAAAAGTTGATAGCAAGATAAAAACTGCTACTGAATGCCAGGATATTACATCTTCACCATTTTGGGATCATATCTGCCCTCCCTAAACCATCGTACAAGATACGCGCTCTCTCAAAATTCCCCAACGCCATGCTTAAAGTCCCAAGACCATGCCAGCCATCTGCGCATCCATCTATTCTCATTTTCCTCCAAGTATAAATATTCACCTGCTCCTTACAGGTATGGCATCCACAACGCATCGCACTGTGCCAGGTTCATAGGATTGACTGCCTTGGCGATGGCGTCAATCACCGTCTGGTTCGCAGGCAGGTTGCCAACAGGGCTGTGCGCTAGGCTGAGTGCCCGCTTGACAATCGATTCACTGTTGACCTGCACAGAATCTCGAAGTTGTCCCTCTGTAATTACTCCGTTCCTGTGGCTGCCAGTAAACCAGAACAGCATCTCATCGCGCACAAGAAGCGTCAAGGCGTGCTCCAGTTCGTATTCAGGCTCGGTCAAGCATCGCGCGATGGCCATCAGCGAGCATGCAAAGATGCCCTCAGTGGCAAGCGGTCCCATCAGAGTTTGAAGGTTAGGCGTGAGTCGGAATGGCACCGGTTCAGGGTTGTGGAAGAAGGGTTTGTTGGCGCTCATGTAAGACATCATTTCAGACCCCCAAACCTTACCCGTCGCCCTTGATATGTTGATCTTCTGTGGGTATCGATTGTGCATGTACATGATGTACGTGATGAATGTCAACGCCGCAAGCTGGTACGAGAACTGGCGGCGGAATAACCAAAATTCGGCAAACTGTGGGAACACCTTCTGGAAATACTCTATCGCCACTGTTGATGGCACCCACTTCTCCTGGATCGCGTTGAATACCTCCAACCGAGCTGTCGCTGCCTGCTCAGGCTTGTTCTGTTCATTGTTAGTAACTGCGATACCATGTTTGTATCTTTGACAACTTACAGAGCTCTTGCTCTCGAGGGCTCCGCGAAGCTTCTCCATAGTGAATAGCACCGGGTCATCCTTTGACATGCCCATGTTTCGGCAATGATCCTCATATACTCCTTGTAGTGTAGTGTAGGATGTGTCTTCCTGCACAAGTCTGATATGAGGTGCAAAGGGAACCATGATTGGAATCGTGAACTGCAAATCACGACGCCGACTCTCCTTCTTGCGGCCCAATGTTTGGTTAAGCGACCGGAAGAGCTGCAAAATGCGCTCCTCTCGTCGGCAATGTCGCGCTGCAGGGTGCTGAATAGCCCATTTGTGAATACTTCCATCATGACCACGCATTTTAATACGGCGGTAAGAAGCGCTGATAGATCGGACAAGATCGATGTTTGGAAGGAAACGATCGATGCGGATGAAGTCTTGATTTTTGTCCTTGTGCTGCAGGTATTGACCGGGAACCTCCACCTCATCGAATTTGCCATACCTAAATTCACTTAGGTGAGGAGAAAAGTTTTCAAGAAAGGCGCGAGGTATTCGGTGATCCAACTTTTCCTCAAACTTGTTCCGCCAGCGGCGCAGCTTGTAGATGTACTCGTACATTGTAGGCTTGACGGTAACGAAATCCGCTTCGAATGACTTCTTGATGTGACTAGGCAGGATTGTTTCAGCAAACCGAGTGATGTTGGTTTCGGTGGCTGCCGGGAGCTTCACATTCTTGGCGAAAGATGGCGGTGTTCTACTAACGTAGGCCAGAGCATCGTTAAGAAGAGCAACAATTAGCCGGTATGCGTCTTCATCAGGAGGACACTTGAAGTTCTTCTGGATCTGGTCCACCATAGTCTCCATTGAAAGGGCCAGCAGAGGGAAAGCAGTCTTGAGAACTGACATGACTTCTTCGGTGTAATCCCACGGAGGCTTCTTCTGGGGCTGCCCTGGCTGTCCAGGTTGAGGGGTGGCCTTTTGTGCGGCCTTCGAAGGATCAGGTGTTTGCCCGTTGGTAGGCGCCGGAGTACCTGTGGCGTTGCCGCCGTTCGCTTCTCCCTCCGCCTTGACTGGGGTTCCATCAGCCGCATTTGCAGTGCCCGGTCGTGATGATGCTGTACCGGGTCTGGGGGGATCCTGCTTTGTCATGGATGGTGATGCGCTCGCCTTTCCATTGGACGCCACAGATTGTGCGCGTTGCCGTGCTGTTCTGTCTCGGGCTTCTTGATTCTTCTTGATAACAAGAAGATCCTCTCGGTTGGTTCGAAGCTGGAAATACAAAGCTTGGGGATAGGATTTTGCAATCTTCAGCAGCAGTTGGAAAACACGAGGAGCTTCCTTATGCCCGAGTCCCGTAATAAGTTGTTGGATGAAAGTAATCCAATACCACACGGGTGTTTCACCCTTGAAGTCATCAAAGCCCAACGCGATCGTGCCCTTGGCGTCATCCAAGCTGAGGAGCCACAGGATTCGTGCAAGGAGTTTGCGAGACTTAGCATTCTTGTAGCTCCCCGCAGCTTGCAAGTACGAGGTAAGTGCTTGTCTTGCCGCGTTGAGGTCAGTAGGGTCTTCTTTGAACTTGCGGTCGTTGAAGTAGCCCCATTCCGCCCAAGCTTTGGCGGCACCGATGTCAAAGTATAACGCCGTGCCATAGGCCGAATCGGCCTCATCCTTTTGCTTGAGCTTCTCCAAAAACATTCCCTTGAGGGTGTAGAATTCGGCTTTCTGAGATGGGCTAAAGTAGTTGAGGTTTGTATTGTTGATAACATCCAAACCACTCGAGAGCTCGTCAGGGTTTTCATAATGGCATTTGGCCTGTTCACGAAGCTTCAAGAAGGCTTCCTGAATCTCAATATTAGGCAGCGTATAAATGCGGCTCAATTGATTAATGCAAACATCAGGAAGGTTATGCTTGCGAGCGACATGGGCGAACCTATTGATAATCCAGGCAGTCTCGTGATAACCGCGATAAGCAAACGAACTAGCTCCACCCGCGTTTTGCTGTCCTTGTTGAGGAAGCAATTGCAGATACGTCTGGTTGATGAGGCTAAATATATGCTGTCTCCAGGTGACGAGATCTTGCCAAGCAGTGATATCATCCCACACATTCGGGAGTCGATCGCGCCAAGCACCCAGCAGCAACTTGAGTTCGCCAGATTTGACGTCCAGGTTTGTCTGGTTGGTATTCGCAAGACTCTGGCAAATGACACTGGCGTCGTGAAGCTCAACCAACTGTTGAAAGTTCTGAAGAAGTGGAACGTGGGCATTAGTCAGGCGCTCGGGCAACTGGTGCCATTTACGGATTGAGAGCTGAATTGCCTCATCGCACACGCGAGCGAAGTCCGTGCTAGCTTCTTTCTGGTTGTGAAATTTGAGAAGTGACATGAAAGATTGGAAGAAGGCTCTGCGGGGTGTAGGAGCGTCCATAACGCCCTTGATGATATTATCCAAAGCCTCGCGGTGTTGCTCATCCTGCCACATCTCTGTGTTCCGCCAAGCGCACTCGAGAAGGAGATCTTGGAAATTTTCATGCTTAGCGAAATCCTGAAGAATCTCCCACTGTTGCAGCTTCTGTGCACAAAGAACCCAATGGTCCTCCCAAAGCATGTACTCGGCTTGGGAGAAGGGGATCACACCAGTTCTGGCCTTGATCTGGGCATTCTCATACAGCTTTTGGGCCTTGTCCCACATGCCGTTCTGTTCGTAGGACAGAGCCGCATTGGTTTCAACAAACTGGCAGCGACGCCTCCAGGTGCCATAAAACAGATCGTCCTCCTGGAGTGAAGCGTAAAGCTCGACAAGGGCATCGAGGTTGCTTTCTCGTACCGTAGCGGAGTCGACCTGTGGTTTAATGGCAGAGTTCTCAAGTTGAACTAATGCAGTATACCAAGCATCGTAGGTCTTGGCCTCATATTTGAGAACATGTGGTGGAATCTTACATTCGGGCCAAGTCTTTGCAGCGCCGTCGAGGATTGACTGAATGACGTTAGGTCGCTTGTCAATTTGCCGACTATGATAATCTTTTGTGAGCAAAGCAACAATGCCGCGTTCTAGATCAACTCGGTCATCCTTGGCTACAGACGACCAGTAGATTGGGAAGAGGGTTACCCAAAGGTTGTGAGCGAGTTGGGAATCCACATGCTGAAGCTGCACCAATGGTTCGATGACGTCCTTCACCTTGATGTCTCCCAGTTCCGACATGAAGCGACGATGAGTAGCCATAAATGATTCGAACTTGTCGTCGATAATGACAGTAGGCTCCCGAGCCTCCATCTCCTTCGTGAATATGGTGAGCAGGCGAGAAATCGGTAAGGTCCTGAAGTCGTTTTGGTATAATTGGATATTGGCGTTCGTCTCGACAGCTCCAAGCAACAGCTGTGTGGCTTGCGAGAGCCAGTATGAATCTGAGAGTGTGTCCCAGTTCTGCGAGGTAAGGACGTAGGACAAACGTGCACTAGCCGACTTGGATAAGCTCTTGTCAAAGATAGCCATGAAGCGATTGCGCATTTCAACATCCGCTGCACGAGTGCCGATAAGGAATGCATGCTCCATGCGAACAGTCAATTCTGTGCGGGTAATCTTGGGGTCCTCATAGATGCGAATAACAAGGTCCAGGAACTTGGATAGCATGGTTGGGTCTTGTCGGTGTTCAAAGGAGAGCATCTTATGAAGAACAGCCGTCTTCTCCTTAAGTGTTGGCCATGTTCCTTCTGATCGGAATACCCACCCCTCAACCATGTTCAGTATCTCCTCACAAAGTTCAATTGACATGGACTTTTCAACCAAAGTTGCTAGGACGCTGAGGAAGGGTCGTCGATTATCACCCAGCACTTCCATTCGCAGCGCTACAACTTGGATTTCCTTGATCATAATCTTGGTTTGAATCTCAAGATCGTAGGCCGACATTTCTCCGCTTGGTGTGTTGGGGTCTTGGTTCCGGTTAACACCAGCTACCTGACTTGCAATCGCATTGTAGTGTTGGACATGTTCTCTCGCATGTTTGGATTGGAGAGCTTTCATCAAAGAATTGATATGCTGATCAATTACGTTGGGCTTTCGTTGACCAAGGGACCACAGAATATTAACACCTGAAGTAAAGTTGCTGCTGTTCATTGCTTCTGTTGCGACTTGTGACAGGTAAGCAACAATCTCAGATGTTTGTGTCTCAGTTTCGCCATCAGCATCAGCGTCTTCCATAGGTGTGTCGTCCGGTACAGAGTCCAGGATACGTTTGACAATTGATCGGAGTTCACGATTGTCATCAAACTTCTTGTCGGAAAGATGAAGGCAATCTTGAATTTCAGGGTTTTCTGACTTGAGGCACTTCTCCAGGACTTTCTGGATAGCCGGCATGCTCTTTTGAATCCACTCGTCTGACTTGGAGTTGAGTACGATACGGACCACTTGAAGAGTGTTGATGATGTTGGTTAGGAATTTGTCATCAAACTTCTCCTTGTCCGTAGGGTCAGCCGTAAGAATAGTTTGTGTTCGCTCGCTCGCCAAGATAACTTGAGTTACATTAGGGAAGAGGTCGAGATCGAGGTCACCCCAGTATTGTGGCTGCACCAAGTTGTAGAGGAGTTTCATGGCCTTCTTGCAGAGATCAGTCAACGCAAGAGGGACTGGGGGTATTGACGATGAGACATGATCCCGGGGTTTCGCGGAAGGAAGTTCGTAGCGTTCATTCAACTGAGCAATGAACTCAACAAGGTACTTAATCATCTTCAGTCGGAAAAGAGGGGGGATCTGATACTCTGCACGGCCAACTGGCTGGGAAGATGTATTTGCCTGTTCAGACTCCAATTTTCTCTTCTTCGTGTTTGGAGACTGGGAAAGGGACCTCGCCCCAAAAGATGCCGACTTTCCTTCAACTCGCCGTTCTTCCCATGTCCAGATCAGCCACATCATGTTAAGGCAGAGCCTCTTGGACTCGTGTGACGCATTTTGGGGAGTGGCGAGCTTCCGTAGAGAACTGATCATCAAAGTGATGTATCTATCACGAGCTTCATAAAATAGATCAGGATGTCTAACAAGGAAATGGTAGATACTCGTCATCTGCTGGGCATTTTGTCCTTCGTCAACAAGAACACGCCGGGGGGCAATGGCCCAAGCCGCAACGCGCTCGTTCTGGCCAGTTCCACATCGTTTCGGTAGCATAGGGGCAATGAGTTCGAGTGCTTGAGTAACCAGGGCGCGTCCCTCGTTCTGATTGGCTTTGAGGAGAGAGAGGTACACCTGAGTGACAATCTTCGGAGGTGTCTCATAATGAGCGATGAAGTATCCAATGACTACGTAAGCAGCATGCTTATTGATGACATCCTCAAGACGAATGAAAGTCCATCCGAACTTGATGATATCTTTCCGGGCATCCTGCAGGGGTGTATGATAGTATTTAACCAACATTGCCGAAAGCTGCAAAACCTCATAGCGAGTGTGATCGATGCCAGGCTGGGCTTGGTCGTCCGTTGTCGACTCCGGTTGAACCTTCCAGATCTTGCTGCTAACTGCATCAATGACAGCTCTATCCATAAGTCGAGGGGTCCTGTTCTGGTCGAGCTGTTTCCAGTTTCGCATAACGTCCATCGCAACGATTGGGTTAACGATATAATGCAGGAGGAAATGCTTCATCTTGTTTGAAGCAGACTTCCCAGCATAGGTATCCAGGCAGCGAAGGACAATGGTCTTCCAGAAGTCAACTGCATCACTGCAGATTATTTTCTGGTAAATGAAGGAGAACAGCTCCTGGGTGATCTGTAGCTCGTCAGATGTCACGCATTCGATTAAGTTGAAAAGAGGATCCAAGTCTTTGGGTGCCCTTTCAAGAGACTTGACGAGGATAGTCATTAGCTCTTCAGCTGCTTGGTAAGCAGGTAATCGGAGATGTGCGGGAAGGGTGTGTTGTCGAAGATGTGTTTCCAGTTCCTTGCCAATACTCTTAAGCCAGTCGAGATGCTCCTTTTTGTCCATCCACTTCTCTGCGCTAGGGAAATGGCTGAGAGCCTCAAAAATGTGGATCGCGTTCACCATGGCAATGAACTTGGCCTCGCTGTTTTGGCTGATGAGTTCATTGCAACGGGTAATGAGAGCATCGAGATTCTCAATTGCGACTTCTCGCAAAGCATTACTATCAGCATGTGCAAGGACCTGGGCCAACAACCGGCCGTATTTGAGGTCTTCGACTTTGCCGAAAAGGAAGGCCCAGATTTCCTTTGGATATCGATTCATGTATCTGTAAATGGGCAAGCGGAAAGGACTCAGTTGAGTTCTGCGCAATTTTTCCTCTAAACCAAGAAAGCAGTCGATCAGTCGTTCCTTAAAGGCTTCAGCGGGAGCAGGAAGCAGATGGAAAATGGTCAATATGGCAGTGATGATCTTCATCTGCGGGTGTTGGTCGAAGAAAGTAAAGGATATCTGTTGCAAGGCACTAGGCTCGACGATTGAGTCGATCTGTTCTAGTAAGCGAGCACCGATCTCGACCTTAAAATAAGAGGTAAGCAGCTTCAACAACCTAGACAAATTGTCAAGTCCCGCGGTGCTTAAGCGTTTAGGATCCGAGAGGCTCTGTAGCACTGGTCGCAAACCTCCCTGTAGAAGCTCCTTAGGCAGGCGTCTATCTACCGATAAGACAGACTTTAGGGCATCGTTCGCTGCATTGATGGTAGGTTTTGACTCTGAATACAGGCATTTGAAAAATACACTGAGAATCTTGGTCTTAGTCGGCTGGTTGGAAAATTCCTCAAACGTCATTGCAGTTGTAAGAAGCTTGATACATGAAACACGAAGGTTGACAATGTGCTCATGAGTACGGAACTCCGCAGGCTTGTTCGCAAGAGATTCGTCACTAGCATCCGCAAGGGCCAACGACTCCATCAGAAGACGGTTTAGGTTCTCGTCGAATGAGACCCAGTCGTTCTTCAAGCTCATATGGTACGTCATGGCATTGATGTAGCCGATCTGAATACTGAAGGGCAATGCACGTAGAGGCTTGGCAAAGATGGGTTGCAGAATCTTGTCCTTGCAGGGTTCCAACAGCTCCCAAACTTCACACTTTGCCGCTGTCGCGATGAGTTCCAGCGAGTGTTTTGCGGTCTCTCGAACATGCTTGTTCATATGGTACAGATCATTACCAAATTGTTGACAAATCTGGAAAAGTCGAGGCTGCTTGAGCTGAGGGTTTTGCGGCTGCCCTGGTTGTTGCGTGATGGACAGTGTGTCCTCTTTAGTTATGTCCTTGGTGATGCGCTTCAAGAGGACCTCCAAGCTAGTTTGAGCGAGGCAACGCGTCTTTTCAGGAAGATCCTGGGGCATGTCTTTGACCACATAAGTAAGTGCACGGATAAACTCGGTTTGCTTGGATGTGATCCACGTGTCGCCCAGATCAAGTTCAGTAAGCAGGTAATTGATACCCAGACTACCGCCAGTCTTGGTGAACCACTCTTCTTCATAGCAGCTGTGGCAGAAAGTACTGCTTAGATGACTGAAGAAAGGAAGTTTGCCAACATCGCTTTCTGAACCAAAGATAATTGCTGTAGCGTCATACATCTCACGAATGGCACTCTTGCCCGCCTCGCGCACATCGGGGTGATCAGAAGCCAGTGACTCGACAATAGCGTCCGAGAGATTGCGTGTATCGATGTGCAAAGGGCCCTCGCCAGCGTTAGGGTCGAAGGGGCTAAATGTGCGCTTCAAATCCACCAAAGCTCTGCCAATCTCGATGATCGCGAAGTGCTTGCACACGTTTAGTAAGAAGGTACTGGCTTCATCCTTAAATTCAGGGAAGGAATGGGCAAACATGATGGCCTTGAGAAGCCGTTTGACGACCAGATCTTCGCTCTCCTTCTTCGGAATTGATCGCTCACGGTCTGAGATCTCAAAATTGGCGGTATTGATCTCATACCTTCTCGCAACCAAATCTTCAGCTTGAAGTCGCAAAAGGCGCGGGAGGTCATCTGGCAGCTGATCATAACTGATTCGAAGTTTGAGTTGTGCCTTGATCAAATGCAATGCTTGCTTTTTATAGTAAGCATCGTATTGTTTGTTGTGGTTATTCTTGGTTGCCTTTGGAAACTCCATCAACTTCTGGATAGCAAAGTCAATTCCCATATCAGCAGGGAAGGCTCTGTCCTTCTTAGAGCCCAGAAGTCTCAGATCAAAGCTCGAGGGATCATCAGCATACTCCCTATAAGTAAGCGGCACAGCACTGGTCATAAACTTCCTGTTCCTCCCACCCAGTTTACCAAGAATTCGCATCGTGGTATGGGCGTGAAAGTGGCTGTAAGGGTGAGGTTTGAGGTGGTCAAAGAGCGCTGTCATCAGCTCATCTATAACAGGTGCCATAATGGGATCAAGATAGTCGGCTGTTAGGTTATCAACACACAGCTCCAGCGTTCGCAATCCTTGCCCGACGAGATCTGTGCCTGCGCGCAGAGCAACAACGAGTGGACGCATTAGGAAGCTGAGGTGCGGTAACAAATGACTAAGTCGAGCCGGGACTGTGAGACAGAGCTCCACGTAGAGGTCGCGCTCAGATGGCTTTCGTGCAGCCATGAGAAGATTGTTCAGCACATCCAAGAGCATTTCAAGCAGAGGGAGAATTTGCTTGTACAGCTGCTCGAATTTACCACCACCAATGCTGCGAAACAGCGAGCGAAGAAGGAGGAAATAGTTCATTGGCTCTTCTGCTTTTGTTGATAACTCGATGGATTTCGTGACAATGTTGACAACGTGTGGTAATAGCACCTGTTCATTCTGGTTGGCGAACAGGGTCACAGCCATGAAAGCCAACTTGAAGAGCCTCAACAGAATGGATGATTTCTTGACATCCGCAGAGCCGACCTGGTCGATTCGCTCCATCAGGAATTGCAGAAGCATACCGCAGAAACTAGGGGAAGTCGCTTCGCTAGCGAGAAAGAATTGGGGTATATGTAACAACGCTGTATGTTCAAAGATCATATCATAAAGGCGCGGAATCTCCTGCTGGAACACCTCGTGAAACGTAGCGGGATCAATGGCATGGAAAACGGTAGCAAAGGTCTCAAGAAGGTCCTTCTCCTCCTTGCTACATGAAACCATGTAGAAGTTGGCCATGTATTCTACTGGCGACATGTACTGGGACTCCGCTGCTGGCTTCTCAATCTCATAGTACCTGAAGACATACGCGCCCTCTCGGAAGAGCTTGATGATGACCTTAACCTCTTCGGCGGTGAAACCATAAGAAACATCCTGCCAGTGCGTGGGAGCATTTTGAGCGTCAATAGGTGACCCAACGTTACATGTCCTCAACTGATAGAAGGTGTTCTTTAGGCCTGTCATTAAATTTCGAAAGAGGAATTTGTTATCAACGACAGGGTCAGCACCTCGATCTCGTGGGTTTGATGTCTTGATTGGCACTGCAGAAAAGATGTCGGTTTCATCCCAGTCGGGGGGACTATCCTTGTCGGCCAAGTATGTCTCAGGGGTACCAGCCTTCATCTGTTCACGGTACAGAGCAGAGAGCTTAACAGCATTGGGGTATTGCCGGTTCATGGCCGCAAACTTATCGGCAATCGCGTTCAGAATCATGATCAGATAATGCCGTGCATCCACCTTGTTGGGTAATTTCGCTATGCATTCTGCCATATTCAACAGAAGTTTCGCGCTCATTGTCTGAAAACTTGTACCGGGGAAATTATCCTGCAGATTCCTAGTGTAGACCTCGACAGTCTTCCTGATCTGTTCCGGCTTCAAAGAGTCTCGGACATGGTGAATGAGATCAGCAAGCATGCTGTATGCTAAAGGTCGCATCGTCTCGTGCACTGTCAATCCATCACCAGTGAGCGTCCGCTCATCCAGGAGCTCGTCAATCTTGGGAATAAAGATCTTGCGGAAATTATAATTGATGATATGGCGAATCGCAACAATCAATTCCTTGCGTGTCCCTGATTTCTCTCTAGGACAGTCTTTCAGGAGACGCAAGACGATGTCGGGGAGTCGGGGCAAGAAGTCATTCAGATGCGACGCGTATTGCCGAAGAAGATATGCCAAGAAGCTCATCGTTTTGACTTGCGCAGTAATAAAATCGGCAAATGCCACCCGGTTCTTGATAGCAGGGCTCACTCCCGTATGAATCGTTCCTTTGGCAGCAGCATCGGCGTGTGCTTGCTGTTGTGCTGAAGCTTGGAGGCACAGCACATTCTGAATGAGAGGGACGAACTTCCGGACGTTCTGCTGCACCGTGTTTCGGTAGACCTGGAATATGGACACCACAATAATGGGACATTCGGAGAGAACCTTGAAGGAGTGCATGCCCTTCAGCAGGGGGCGGTTCTGTTGCTGTGTATCGGTACCAAGATCGTTGACGGAAGCGACTGGTGAGCCTGGCCTTGGGGACTGGAAGTTCGTCTGCGAGTTGCCGGGGGTTGAGGGCGCTCCTGGTTGCGATGGTGCATTATGGGGTGCATTGTCAAGCTGCTCTCGAACAACCTTCTCCATCTGCTCGAAAAGCTCTTGAATGAGAGTGAGGAAGAGCTGCACTTTGCCCTGTAGCACCTTGTGCTGGTGGCGCATAATATCCGATATTATCTTCACACATATTGTCGCGTTCTCTTCGTTGTCTGTTCGTACAAGTTGCATCAACAAATCGACTGTCTCTTCGGCGTGGGGTTCGAAGGGTTCGGGAGGAGCGGGCTGGATAGGTAATCGGTGAATGACCTCGAGGATGGCCATCCGAAGTTTCTGATACACGTTAGCAGCAGGTTGATCCTTTGGACTTCCAAACTGACCTGGTCTGGTGAGTTGCTTTGAAAGATGCATGGTCCACGTAAGATGGTAAAGAAGATTGGCATTAATCTCTTGAGGAATGGCGGGTATATTTGACCACTGGTATAGTGATCTAAGCTATCGCGCAACGTAGTTGCAGCTTCAAGCTTAAGTCTAACATCTAGATTTGGACCTCGTCAGTGGTCAGAGTCACAATATTGCAGACATGCGACAGCAGTTCCGGTGGGGTAGATTTCAAGTGTATTCGTACCGATATCAGTTGCGCTGAGTCGCTTAACGACATCATCTATAGTGGTGCCCGACATGGCTGCATTATTGGCGAAACTCCATCCGCAGAGGTGTTTGTATGATGCCGGCCCTTTAAAGTTGAGGGCAGGAAGATTTGAGTTAGGGAGTTGCTTATTGCGATCGATATCGTGTCATTAACAACGAACAAAACAAAAAGGCTAATCTGTAAATTCTTTCGCAGCAGTCTCTGGAAGTCTGGGGCGTGATATCGGTGAGGTAATGTGGAGGATTCGTGGTGGTTTGCGATGGGCGATAGGTGTATGGTCTTGCTGGGCAAGCTTGAAAGTCGAACTTGACGTGAAGGTCTGTCGCGTTGAAAATTACGAGAACGACTATGCTGGGGGGTGCAGCCGCCAATTCCTCAGACGCTAACGCCGTATTAACCTTTTACCGGCATTAGCTTCTCCATTTGGCGAATCATGTTTGACTTACTCTCCAGGTCAAGGACCACGAGCTGGGCGAGGGTATGACCGTATCTTATCTTATATCTTATCTATTCCTCCTCGACGACCATGTAAGACAAGGACGAGGACAAGCAGATTGTGCTACATTGTTTGAGATGCTTGATTCCGTAAATCGGGGGCTTATAAGCAACAATAACTATTTGTCTAGTATATAATATGAAACATCTACATATAACATATTAGCGAAATCAATTTCACAACTCAATGTGCTTGTCAAGCAAATAATAGCACAGAAGGGGGAATTCGATACAGAATACCTTATACGTGCTGATTGCCCCACCGATTGCGGTGCGCTTGATAACCTCAGCTCAGGGATAGGGTAACAGAGGATGGATGATTCACAGATCAAACATACATCAATCCAACTCTCGAAGGTTTTTCCCTATTTATAACTCTACTCTCCTCTGTGGAATATATATTAAACTCTATCCTTCCTCGTCAGGCTAAACTCTTTCATCACAAATCACCCGCACCACATTTCACTACGCAGCCTTGTAACTGGCTTATCATATCCCTCTAATAGTGACTCAACCATTTGATATTCTCACCTCAAAACTAACACCGGGAAAATGAGCGGCGACTTCACGGCTTTCTTCTATGGTGAGTGATATATATAAGACTTCTTGAACCGTGTTGACCAAAGCATGTGCAGGCACCTTGGTGGGTTTACAAGTCGGTTTCGAAATCGAGTACTAATCTATCACTTTAGATGGCTCCCGAGGTGTTCTTCACTGTCTGCTACGGCGATCGTGACCCTCCTAAGGCCATCAAGGACATGCACACATTCACTCCTGCTATCCTAGACGGCTACTGTCGTCACAGAGTTGAGTGTGCAGATTACCCTGCAGTGGTCCCCGAGAAGGGCCACTCTGTCCTTGGCATATATGCCACTGGACTGACTGACGGCAATGTTGACAAGCTCGACATGTTTGAGGGATCTGAATATTTCAAGGAGAAGGTCAAAGTCAAGGTTCTCAACAAAGACGGAACTACTCCCGAGAAGGAGGACACCAAGGAGACCTTTGTCTACGTTTTCGACAACCCCGATCACCTCGAGAAGGGCGAGTGGGATTTTGAAGAGTTTCGAAAATCGAAGATGAAGAACTGGACTCGAGCTGGTCTTGGTTTTGGTGAGGGTAAGTTTATTCAGCCAGCCTCAGTGCTTATACTAATGATACGGATGCAGACATCCCCGAAGGAACCGCCAATGATGGGTGGGAAGAGTGGAAGTAAACACCTGTTTCTGTAAGCGCTTTCTGATATCAGAGGTCAATCGCTTGCTTGATTGCAATGGATTTACCTTATGGCGGTGAAGAATAGAGACACGGCAGCCATCAAACCGGTTGGCGGAATGGGCCTCATAGATAGATGATACAGTCCGATGAGATGAAATAGACAAATCGTTATCTCTAAAAGTTTCGCAAGCGCCCGGTTATGCCAAAATTTAGACAACGCATCGTAACGTAATTCACAACTGCAGGTCTGACGTTGGCCTTGTGCCGACAGAGTGTTGGGCCTCATTAAGTTATGGGCGGTTAAGTTGTCCCAAGCTGTCGGGACGCACCTGTCCATAGGCTCTCGTAGCCTTTATGTCATGATACGGAAGATGCATGTATGTATCCAGCTGCTCTAATGAAGGATATAAGCTAGAGTCTCAACTTTTCCAGATTTAGTGCATCTTTGCAGATGATACGAGTTGGCGGCGCATTAGGTCTACCTGCTGACGAAACGTTGCGGTGAATCCTTTAAGTAACAAGTGTCGAGAAGCTTCCTTTCCAGTGCAGGTTGGAATTAGAATTATCAATCAAGTGTACAGTGGCAAAGAGCCTCGTTCTGTATTAATCTACGTGAAATATGGTTGATGGTTCCTGGTGGTTCCCTCCGAACGTGCTTGGGTCAAGGGTTACAGGTGGAAATCCCTCTCCTCCTCATTCGAGAGGAATATTACTTCACGCCACCTGTTTACGCGGCTGCTATACCCGGCCTTGTTCGATATGTTTGAAACTTAAGGCCGAGACTAACAAGATCGACCGTGTTCAATTGGTCTAATAATACCGCGTGGATATTTGGTGGAGGAAAATGTGGTCGGTGCTTTCATGCGGATTCTCAAGTTGAATCTCAATCATGGTTGTCCTTGCCAAGTTTTACAAATGTACGAGCTAAGTGAGGATCATCTGAACTCAGAGACCCTTATGACCCTTGACCTTGGTAGATATTATGAGAGAATCGCCGTGTTTCGTCCGACATCACCCCAGTATTTTTTCCCTAGGCCTAGGTCTGTTTGTTGGTTGGGCTGCATGAGCTTCTGGTCACGAGAATGGTTGAAAAATCACCCAACCTAGACAGTTGTTACCGAAGATGCCTATATCGGCGACTATACGCGATTCACCATTGGTGACCGTAGGTGAGAGTGTTGAAAACAACAACGACGCTATTTCAAGCTATCTGCATATAGTACCGTCAGCCCTAAAAAGAACTGTATCTGGCGTTAACATCACACAGCGATTGGATCTCATCATGCCCTGCCAGATCCAATAGAGGCACAAAACACAAACTACTGGTTTCGGATCCAATGCTGTGAAGTGTGCTCCAGTAGACGCAAGCATCATCTCACCTTGGCCTGAAAAGGAATCTAGGCACAAAGCCTCTGTCGATAGACCGTACGCTAAGAAGACCTATAAGTGCTGTCACTCACTGTAGTTGACCACTCAGCCTGCCACGTTGGCTAGGAAGAAGTATCGGTTCCCTCCGGGCGCTACACATATTCCCGGCTTTCCAACCAACATCAGATCTCTCAACCCCACTCTAACACCGACACCACTTCTCATCCAAACCCGAAACACCAAAACACCAAGACGCGAAACATCATGACAGCTCCCTGCAGAAAATTATCAAAATGAGGCCTTTATCCGCAACTTACGCAAGGCGCCCACGCCTCGTGTATGATACATTCTCTTTATGATTGGCTTGTCATAAAAGCCCATTCTCACTAAGGAAGCAACTTATGAAACTGTGCCTGTTTCATGAGGGAGAAGAAAAACGATTATCTCTCCGGGAGTCCAAGGGACGGTCCCCTGTCGTCCTAGTTCGTCACACGGAGATAAATCCCAAAAAGGGAGGAGTGTCAGGAGACATTCTTTGAGATCTTTTCGACCACACGTGAAAGATTTTTTGCCCTGTTGAGGATCTACAGCTGCCCCCTGACTTGGAGGCGATCGTCTAGGGGATACCTGAAGATGGCAGGCCTCCAGAATGCCCAGCCTGCAATGACAATGGATCCAGTCGGGCCTCCGATGCTATTATCTAGTTGCACCAAGGTCCAAGGTCACGACCAAGCTCAAGCTACTCATGGTAGCTGCGAACTTATACCTAGCGGTATCTCGATGTGCAGCATAGACCTTTGCGAAATTCCTCTCTGTGGCCGTCAAATCTCACCATCCTCAATTTTTCTTGTCTTGGCAAGAATGAGACAACTGACTGGTTCTGGACTCCAAGGCACTAATCCATTTCAACACGATCGCTTGGTCATACCCCTGTCGCTCAGCCTTATATCCCTGTCATCGCCCCCTGATTGGCATCGGAACCCCGCTATCAAGAGCTAGGTCTCTCGTAATGGCTGGCCCAGCACGACGGACTGCCACTGCAGGGGATGACACGGATGTCCGAACAATGCATTGACTCGACAATGAGCTCAGATCACTGAGGCAGATCAACAGATGAATGCCGAATTATTATGTGAATCCTCCTTCCGAGTATTTCGCCATGTTAGAATTCAAGGGGTATTTTCCTGGTGGAATGTATTCCAGGACATGAACAGAAACCTGCTGTGCTGTACTCCGTAGCATGACGTTGAGAGCAGGGTTGTTCAAAGTCCCCAGTCTGGCCATCGTCTTTCCCGAGAACTTGGTTCGACAGGGCCTGATTGGTGGTCGCACAACTGGAGTCCCTTGCGCCCCAACCACATATTCTTTTCTCAGTCATCACTTCACCGACTAAGCTCCCTTGCCACCACGGAGAATGTATGGGCGGCCTACGCTAAGCTGACAGGATTGAACCCGTTCATAAACGACAAGTCATTGAGTGGCTCATCATTCTTGTAGAAGGCGCTTGAACAAAACGCACAGGGGCCTCGCAGCTGAACAAGGGCGACGGCAATAGATCCGTTGTCGTCTTCCATACAGATCCCTCTTTCAGGCAGGACAGGTTGGGTTCCCTGCAAACACACGAATCGCTAGTCAGGGGCATAAACCTCGTCTTTTCCTCCGGGGTATGCATGGGTCCAGTCCACTCACACTTTCCTTTCGTGACCAGATGAGTCTTGAAACATTGTCGTCAGCCTATCATGCATCGCTTGCTGCAAATCGTCTCTTAGTCCTCCGGGCCTAACCCCTCCGCCTTGCTTCGAAACGAGACTCAGCAATTGCATTGAAGAAACCTGAGTGGCTATGCATGTAAGTTGACACTTCCCTGGCTATACGGAGAAAAGGTCCACTATGATCACCTCTGAGTCGCATGCAGCCGCGTCCGTTCGCGGGTGTTTCTCCCGCTCACGGAATCCCCTTGCCTCGATGTCTGCCCTCAGAACACTGGTGACCAGTCCATCGAGCGAGCTCAAGTCCATATAAGACGCCGTTTCCTCCCCCGTGTTACCATTCTTCTTCACCAACGACTTCAAAAGTCTCCAGCCAGTCCTTCAAAGTGAGATTGTCTCAACGACATTTCCATTCCTTCTTCTTTCTTTCCAAAGGCTAGTCCTTTCTTCTGTCTCGACGACATTCACGTATTGCCTGGTGCAATTCGACCCTTCCTTCACTCATACTCAAATCGAGCTACGACTCTTCAGTCCTATACCCATATCACTCGATTCTTGTCTTGACGACAATCTCACAATCTGAACACCATAGCTATCGTCCGGAACGTTAGACTTACCAACCCATTCAAAATGTTTGCGAAGGCTTTCACTATCGCCACTTTGGCTTCCTTCGCCAGTGCTCATATGCTTATGGCCAATCCCAAGCCTTATGGCAACCCCAACAACTTTCCCCTGGCCGCAGACGGCTCTGATTTCCCCTGCAAGGGTAAGGTCAACGATGGATCTGGCGATAACGTCTACAAACAAGGCAGCACCCAGCAGCTTTCCTTCACTGGTCAAGCTGTCCATGGTGGTGGCTCGTGCCAAATTTCTCTCACCACAGACAAGAACCCGACAAAGGATTCTGTCTGGAAAGTCATCAAGTCCATCGAGGGAGGCTGTCCTGCCAAGGGCCAAGAAGGCAACATGGGTGATAATGCCGATGCTCCAGACCCTTACAAATATGATTTCACCATTCCAAAAGAATTGGCCGCTGGCGAGTACACTCTTGCTTGGACCTGGTTCAACAAGATCGGTAACCGCGAGATGTACATGAACTGTGCCGCTGTCACCATTGAGGGCAGTGGCGGCTCCAAGGATCACTTCAACACTCTTCCGGACATGTTTGTCGCTAATGTTGGCAATCAATGTGAGACTCCTAGCGCCAAGGACCTCGTGTTTCCCAACCCAGGAAACGACGTCGACAAGTTCAATGGAGCTACCGAGGCCTGGGGTGCACCTGATGGTACTGGTTGCAAGACAGAGGTTGGCTCTGCTCCCACTGGTGGTAATGGCACTCCTGCGCCCACCGGTGGCAACGACACTCCTGCACCTACGAGTAACTCTGGTTCTGAGCCTACTCAGTCTACCCAGCCCCAACCTACCCAGCCTGCTGCTTCTCCTAGCTCCGGCTCCGGCTCCGGCGGTGCATCCGAAATTCCTGGTGGCGCCTTCATCACTGTTTCTCAACCAGCGGCTTCTCAGCCTTCTGCCACTGAGGCACCTGCTGCTCCCGAAACCCCAAATGAAGGTTCTGGGTCTGGCTCCGGCGAGGGCTCCCAGGATGGAGACTCGGGCTCTGGCAGCGGTGGCTTTGCTGCTGGAACCGCTTGCGCGAACGAAGGCGAGTGGAACTGCATTGGTGGATCGACCTTCCAGCGTTGCGCCAGTGGTGCTTGGACTACCGCTCAACAGCTCTCTTCTGGTGTCACATGCACACCTGGTCAAGGTGCTGACATTGCTATGACCACGAAGCGAGGCAAGAGGAATATGCGCCGAGCTATTCGTGCTCACTCATAAGCTGCCCCTTCATTGAACACTTCTTGTAACTTAGATATCTTAGGGGAATCGGCGGATTGTGGCGTTTTTCTGGGCATGAAGTTTGCTTTTTGTGAAGCAGCTGAAACTAAGGTACCTTGGACAACGGAGGAATGACTTTCAATTTCATTACTTATATCATTGAACCTTTTGAACATATGTGCTTGCCTTGTTTGTTTATATGTGCTAAAAAGTTTCTGAAGATTTCTTGTAAGTCTCAAGTTGTAAAACGATGCTAGTTTATACTCGTGGTTGGTAACCAGGACTCCACTTACCATTGACTATAAATAAGTTAGCAAGTACGAGGTGAGCAAGGGTGCTTTATCCGCTATATCTGTTTTAACAAATTACATGCCTTTAGCTGAAGATGTTAAAACGTTTAAAAATCAAATCGATGATCTTGGTGTGAAGGTGTGTCAGTTCTCTCGAGAAGGGCTTCAGCCAACATGTGATATTTCACAAACGATATACTATATCCACGTCCTATTCTGATTTGAATCATTTTTCCTGCGCCAAAACTTCTTCCGCATCCGGCCCAAAAAACCCTCTCCACTCTCTAGAGACGATGGACTTACATGCACAACGTGAGGATCGCTTTCGATACCTAAGTGAACAGAGCCATCAAGTCCAACATATCGCCCAAAACTCAGAGTTCGGCTCGCCTGGCCTGGTGCATTTAAGAATACTTGACTTGCTAGCCTGCTCGGGGCAACATAAGCCAATATTGAACCCACGGTGGTTGGCATACGCGGGAGCACAAACGCAACGGAGCGGCTGTAGAAGATCATGGCAACGACTGTGTTGAAGGCAAGCACTGTCATCGTAATTATGAATGATGCGTTCTCCATAAAGATTCTAATTTCTTTCGTCGCACGAAAGACAGTAATAGGCGTCTCTTTCTCATTCGATACAAAGAGATGCTCGTTGAGGCTCAAGAAGATCGGATATAGTCGACGGTAGATCTCGTTGGCGATCGGGCGTAAAGCCTCGGGGTTCGGAACTGGCTGTTCAGGATCGATGGCTGATCTAGATCCGTTGAGAACAACGATTAAATAATTGAACCAATCACGTGCAACAGTGTCGTTCTGCCACAAGGTATTGAATGTGTTCCATTGACGATTATAGGTTTCGAAAATCCTGTCAGTGTGGTCTCGCGATTCGTCGTAGTTCAGCTCCCCTTCTACTTTGGTAGTCTTGTTGTATGATAGGACGTTGCCTGATCGATCGATTGTGACGTTGAACATCGCTGTCTCGAAGACTGGATAACATATCAACATGCTGGCATGCATAGTACCATTAATGTTCTCAGCGTTAGCAGTGCGTGCCCACCCAAAGGTAAGGGTTTTGTCGCAAGGCGTGTATCCGCTGCCAGAAATTAATGTATGACAGAACTGAGCGGAAGACAGCCCTTGCGTCCGGTTGGCCATATTCTCCCGTATATCTCTTGCGGCATTATTTATAAAGACTTGTCGCCGGCAAAAACTCTTGTTGAGTGATTCTCCACCCGGGAACTCTTCAGCTGTCTTGAAAACCGGAATTTGAAATCTAGGCACTGCACTGCAATTCGCGTTAACCCCGAAACCTCTCGCCTCCAGACTAAATGTATCGGCCGGGTTGCCTTCGTTGCTGCTGGTAAAGTTATGGCGCTGGAAATAGTAGTCTTTGGTAACCCATGGAGGAAGGGCAGTTCCCGAACTGAAATTGGCGGAGGCGATGTACAGATGATCTGAATACTGAGTGGTGGATATGAGATTCTGACTGAGGAATAAGTCGAGGTCATATACTGAAGAGTTATCGAATCTTGCTGCATATGCAGGACGCATGGTCGTGGGATATAGTGCAGTAGCTGGAGCCTCGTTGAACAAAGAACCCATGCCGACTGCCAGAAGATTGGCGAGGAAAGCCATCGAGCAGACTAAAGCAAGAATAAAGTGCTTCGACTTGATAGCCCTCCAAAACACAAGCTGCGGTGGTATCGAAGTGTAAGTGGCATCGATCGAATGAGACGGCTCTGCTTTTCCTGCCCACAGATCCCGAAAAGGCTGGAGAACGCAAAGAAGTCGGGTAAGGAGAACCCATAAAGGCTCGACCAAAGTGGCAAAAACCGTCGGGATGTAGTTTTCAAGAAGTTGGAGTACCTCAAAGTTCTCTGAAGGGCGATGTAGTCCTTTGTAAGTCAGCATATCTAACCCAAAGACTTAGAACGAAGGAAAGAAGCCGAGAGATGCGTTGACAAACCATTTAATATCCTTTCTTGCTGCTTGAAGTAAGAAAGCACAACTATAGCACCAATAAGAACAGCAACAAAAAGTAAGCCAATACCTTTGCGCAGGACAAGAGGCTTGACAGGTTCGTAATATCCTTTTGAGGCTGTGTCCTCCTTCGACTCATTCGTAGTGAACGGCATATCTTCAACGGCGATCTTGGCGGACTTTGCCTGATGATCATAGAGCAATCGAAATCGGTCGTACTGGAACTCCTCTGCAAGGTCCTTGTCGTTGGAACTATCCATTGACTGGAACATTTTGAGTAAGTGTGGGTTATTTCGAAAAATGTCGATATGCCTCCTAATCGAAGAGGGGTTCGTTGGTAGGTTACTTGGGATTTTTCGACAGTACCACAGGGTTAAAGAAGTAAGAGATGCCACAATGAGAAGGGTAGCCTCAACTGCGATTGCAAACGTCCTGCTGACCACCACACCAGTCAAGTGAAACTCTACCATTGCTGTGCGATTGAACCCCTCAGTCTCGTTCATCAAGAGGCTGCTTATAGCAGCGGAGAAAACGTATTGGTGAGCGTCGTTGAGTGCCTTCGTAAATGTGTTGAATGATGAGTAGTCATCAAGTGGAATACTGTGGCCTGCCATCGCAAATCCAATCATATTAGAAACGGGGTGAGTGAGATTAGTGATATTGAGGCGAGGGGTCTGCTCGACAACCCTGTTAAATGGAAAATCCCTAACCACGATGTTTTCTTCAACACCGTTCGCCAGGAGAAATTCGAAGGCAGTCGAGTTGAATTCAGAAGTGGGTAGAATTTCTCGAGGGCTGAGAGCCTCGAACCTGGGCTCAAAAGTACTTGATAGCACTGTTGCCAACACTCTCTGCTTATAGTACTGAGGCTGGCAATAGAACGCTGTGAAATTGTACGACGGTTGCAGACCTCCTTCAACAGGCGTAGTCTTAACCCAGGCCGCGAGGAATTGATGAGTTGAGTTTTTGGTTGGCGGACACTTCGGACTATTCAAAGCATAGTCGGAATATGGACTGCCATAGAAACCGATATATTGCATCGACACTTTGCTTGTTGCCCCGAAGTTCATGCTACCTTTGCAGCCCTGACCGTTGAGGAAGTAGAAAGTTGAATTTGGTGCCCCTTCATCTTGCCCCACCTCAGCTGGCCAGCAGTCTAGCTCGGTCGAAAGCCTCGTGGTGACAGCAGTCCAATTTGAGTTGATCTGGGACGGTGTGATAGTGTCGTTCACATAGAAAGGGAGCAACGCATATTGAGATGTTGTGAAACGAGGGAGTGATTGGTTGAGCCAGCCAATTGCATAGGCTGTGTTGAGTATTTGTGGGTTAAAGAGAGGCGTCTGCTGGGACAAAGGAAGGAGTCGAGATCGAGTATATATGTTGGCTGCTTTAGTTTGTGAGACAACGTCTGTTCCAAGCACTGCGCTTTGTAAAGGTGTAAGAGCCCAAAATACGACAACCATGGCTGTTCCAGCAAAGAAAGAAGGCCAATGTTTGCTCTTTGCGGCCTTAAAAGGCACAAGGGCCACGAATTCATATTGATAGTCCAAGAAGAGGGAGCCCTCGCCTGTAGCACCGGTGTCTTTCGAGAGTTCAAACCAAGGTTGCATCCGCTTGACGTCCAGATCAATCCAACTCCAAATTAGACTATACAACACAGCAATGATGGTCGGAAAATAGAGATAACTGAACTTGGCATATCCGGGTATGTCTTCGAGGGTGGGCGAAAGGGCTAGTCCGCCCTGAGTTGCACTTCGCTGTGCTAATGTCTCAACAGCGACGGCCAGGAGGATCGTAAGTGCGATGACGGCAAGCAATATCGGTGTTGACAGCGAGAGTGGTTTCCATCCTTTTGTCCTGTAACCTTTCTCTTCTGGAGATACCTCCTTCACACCTGTCGTTGCCCTAGCCTTGGCGTTTCTCTTTGGTAGTAGTGGTAGAGTCTTGTCCAAGGAGCTTGGTGTTGAGTCGGCGGTCACGTTGCCATGCAGCCGAAGGGCTGTCGTCTCCCAACTCGACATAACAAAATATCAAAAGGAAAAAAGTGGCCTGCCACCCTCCACATAAATTATTTGAGAAGAAGAAATGTCGAGCCTCAAGTGCCGGGCGACATCTGTATTAAGACTATCGTATCGTGGGCATAATTGATGAACAACAGAACCTTCCATAAGAAGCAAGTGTTTAAAACCAACATCTCTCAATCCGACGAGTAAACAGAATCTCTAGCAAAATAGCAGAAGATGTGTTAAGGTAAGAGGAATATGCATGTTGGTCGATGGTTCATTATCACGAAACAGGAATAACTGGGCCGTCAAGGATCTGATACTACCTAACTTGACAAAATCAGCCTGGATTAAGCGCCGAACGAAAGTCAGCCAATGCTAGCTCCTGTAGTCAGTCCGATATTTCGGCTTTCGCGCTGTGTCCTGGGAGGGTCATCCTGGCAGAGTGCCACACCATCTGTATAGACAACACAGCACAGTGACAGTCCCACTGCAAGAAAAGATGGCAAAGCTGGTGGATGACCTCTCCCACATACTTTCCAGCCCATCAGATACTCCAGAAAAAAAGAGTCTTGAATCTCGGAAACATGGCTTTTCAAGTTCTGTTGCATGGTTGCAGCGTTAATGTTTGAGGGGCTGTACAAGGGCCTTGAGAGAATGGGCGGCTAATTAACCGTTTGCGGTTGGACGGAGCGCTAACCGCTCAAGAGACTTTTAACTCGCTTTAGTGCCGGGTGGCGCCTTTCCGTGACGCGGGAAATGAAAGATGATCTGCAGGGTTAACTTGTTTTCCGATTGGACGCTGTGTGTGAGTGTTGGTGATTCCAACTAAGAGTAGCATTGTCCTATTTTTATGATGTTGAACTAAACCACTGTGCCAAAGACCTACAAAATGTAAGGTCCCTACACTAGGGGCCTAAGGCAACAGGGCTTATATTTTCTATACAACATATGACTTAAGTCAATTTGGCGTAAAAAAGAAACCGAATCATTATACTAATATGCTCGTAATGGATTGGTAGCGACACTGCTAGGTGAGAACCCTGCTTCAGCATCAAGGTGTTAGATGGAATCAGAGGTATTGTTTCCACCAGGTACTTGCAGTCCCACGAACGATACCTACTACCTAATAGGTACCTGAGGCCAGCGTCACGATCCCCATTTGGACCTCATAAATCGTATTACTCGAGAAGCCGTATTTTGATACACATCTCTACACTCTTACTTCTCTAGATCGAGAGGGGTTTGCAGATCACCAGTGTTTTCAACTTGTTAGTAACGAATGCCTTTTTAATTGCCTATCTAACAGGCAGTGAATAGATTGCTGATAGGAATCTTCAATTATAAGGTCTTGTGGCAAATTTCCTGTCTGCTTTGCCAGTAGTGATAATCAAGAAGAATGAAGCAAAGAATGTATTTTCATTCTTGAGAAGGTGAGCTGCTTAGATACTCCATATCGACTATTCTTCTCCGTCCATCTGTTTCGATTGAGCTTGGTTTCTGGGCCTAGATAAATGTTACACTTTGTATCCGTAGAATCACGAAGGCGGATGACATTTGCTGACATTGTGTGTACTTTGTGTAACTATACGTAGCAAACAGGGGCATTTCCTCAGGCAGGAGTCATTCTTATTTGTGCTGCTTCGTATCGATGAGTAGCACAAGCCTCAGTCGTCACTGGACTATGCCATGAACAGGGGACGCGTCAGATGTCCAATCACCTATATGAGAAAGCTCATCAATCGACAAAGGGAAAGATGCGATTCGAGTGATACTTGGGGTGGGCGCGTTCGGCTAATCGCGAACTGAAAACACATACGTGGAACAGGACGTAGCGAGAACGCCGCTGATGAAAGGCAAATGTACAGTCACTTGTCTTCCCAAGTTCGGTGGGATTTTGGCGCAAGGCGTCGCATTTGATGACTTTTCGACATGGAAATAGAACTTCCGAACCCAAAAAAGGGACGTAAGCAAAAGCTTAATTAAAAGACATGGAACTTTAATACTAGGTACCTATTTAATCTGTGAAGAGAAAGAAAAAGAAAGCGATAGAAACTTGATGCCTTCTGTATTTGATAGGTAGGCAAAAGTTCATGTAAGCTGTCGCATTAACCCCAGATTGAGCCTTCCACCCCAATTAAGGTGCTGACTCAGCACTTGCATACATTCGTCACATAGGCCAAAAAGAGCACTGCGTCAGCTACGTTCGTTTTGTCTACGCCATCATTGCGAGCACCGTCAAACTTTCCCAGATATCAACATTGTTTCTTCTCCGTCAGCATCTTATTGGCGTTTATTATTTTCGTTTCCGCCATAGGTCTCGATTCACGAAGTTATGACCAAATAGGTACGAAGCTCGACCGCCGTACGATTTTATTCATCCTCATAGCTAGAGCTTCTACCGCCACCGCACTGAGGTTGCTTCCATTCACTGACCCACGAAATCCGCGCAAACGAAACCGAACCCTCCCAGCGAACTCATATCACCGATTCAGTGGACCGTATCTCTTCACGTTACACGAAGAGTTTATTCCACGGTTCCCTATCTACGAATAGTCCAACAAGTGCCACCCCGCAATCCACAAACTGGAATCCCAAGCACGCCCTTCTCCAACGCACATTATTACCTACGACCTCGCATCTTGATAAAGTACACAAGCAGATCAATCCAAGCAATACTGTCAATCAGACATCGATCAAGCATCTAAGTAGCTCACCATGGCGAGCCGATACGACCTGAGGTCCGCACAGGATCTAGATACGAGCTACGCTTCTTTGCCTGGGACAAGTGGAACTTCTGTCACTCAAAACTCGACGCCTCTTAAAGACAGGATACCAAATCAAAATATAAGAGGTATGTTGACGATTACTCTTAAACATCAAGTTCGGTAGCCAACTGTACTGCTTTCAGGATGTCACCCTTCGAGATGGATATATGAACTCTTGCACAATAACTTCACTGTATGCGATGTCTTTGAACGGCTGCGCAAAACAGAACTGAACTCACCATATCAATGGGATCACTCCCATCGATTGATGATAAATGGTAACCAGAGCTATTCAACCAAATCAACGCGGGTATTGTCCTCGCTGTGCGTTGACTGCCACTTTCATTTTGTGTTTAATATGTCATGGGACGAGCGACACTCTCAAGAGTCATGTAACTTTCAACAGGAACAGTGGCCTCCGAGTGATGCGAGATTCCCCTGGCATCATCTTGTTTGGGTTGGTCAAGAGTCGCAGTCTTCGTCACTCGTTAAGAATGATGACCGACAACGAAACAAGTATTACCCACTCGTTGCTCGCGAGCCTTTTGCATGCTCAGCCGGCCCATGTACGTTCTCAGTCAAGCTGGAAATCTCGGAACCTCGCATGACTCGCGAGTGGATCGACTTATTACTTGACCACGATACCATTCGTAAGAATGTGCGCCGTGCTAAGGAACAGGATCCGGACCGGTACGCCGCGGCAAGTGATGACTGGGCACTGCAAGCTCCTCTGAACCTGAACACATACCTCAAGAACATAATCGAGGCCACTTCACAGGAGAACGCGAGGAGCATTTCCAAAAGGAATAAACGATTCTTTGTACTCTTCGGGGCACCATGTTTTGAAATGTTCAGACAACTCGAATTCGAGGAAACAGTTGATGTAGCGGAAGATGGAGTTGATGGAGGGACTTTCACACCACCGATCCCTCCTCGGACAGATAACCCCTCTGGGGCTACCGATTTAGGGACATATCGAGCATACATCGAAGATGTGAGATCTGAGGTTCAGTGCATTATACACAGAGGCGGCCAGCCTGCTGAGCTTTGCACTCCTGGTCTACATGCCGATCTGGGATGTGCAGAGGTTCCGAACGTGGACTCTGTCTTAGTGAACATTGCGCGTTATGAGATCCTGGGAGTTTTGCCGAATCAGTCCAAGGAGATTGTTGCCAATGCTTACAAGAGACAGTGGGAAATTATTCCTGATAAGCGAAAAGAACTCATAGAGGCTCTTATGAGTATTGCAAATGACCTTAACGACGAACAGCTCACTGAATACGCTGCCACTCAATCATCAATCTTCGAGAGCCAAGTACAAAGTCAAACAAACAGTGACGATGGCGGGTTGACGGACGAGGCTTTGCTATTCTTCGAGCTGCAGCCTCTGAACGAATACAAGGCACAATCCATAGTTCAGGCATTCCGACGAAAGGTGGCACAAGATCCCAGCTGTGCTACCACCGCCCGAAATATGTTGATGCTGATCTCTCGAGCATCATCCGATGATAACTACACGGCAGAGTTGGTGATGGAGTATGGGGAGGGTTTCTCTTTACCCACGGCTAAGGAGATTCTTGGCTTGAGTGATGCCAGTGGCTTTGGGCCTGATACGTTGGACGATGTCAAAGAAAAGGTCAGAAATATGCGCCTGTTGTTGTTGAGCCTAGATCATGAGTCTAATCAAGTGTACAGATTCAAAACGCCAAAGACAAGGATGCCAAGGCAACTTACTTGGAGGCTATGGAGAAGATTGCCGAGCACACGAATTCAACTGGTCTCAAAAGCGCAGTTGGAGAACTAAGAGAAATGCATGGTATTGTAGCTTCTGGTGAAAGTAGCGCCACCGGCGCCTCCGCACAAGCTACGAACTTTGATCTTCCGGTTGGACTGGAGAATATTGGAAATACGTGCTACCTCAACAGCCTTTTGCAATATCTTTTTACTATCAAACCGGTTCGAGATGTCGTTATCAACTATGACAAGTTTAAGCTCGAGTTGACGGATGAGAAAATCAAGGAGCGATTGCTTGGTGGTAACAAAATGCAGCTGGATCGTGGCGAGGCTGTCGTTGCTCAGGCTTGTAAGTTTGTCTAGGTAAGGCCTCTACAGCTTAACTGACCAAACTCAGTTGTACAGGAGCTTTCAGATCTATTCAACAATCTTGAAAAATCCGACAAGGTAGCAACGCGTCCGTCTCAGAGGCTGGCCAATGCTGTGCTATTGTCCACCGGCACACTCCTCAAAGAAACGAAGAGCTCTGTTGAAGCAACAACTGAATCTCAGCCGCCACCACTTCCTACTCGACCGCCCCCTGGACCCCCAGCAAAGGAGAATAACGACGTGGAGATGATTTCTGTAACCGCTAATGATAGCCGCGACCCAGTTGATACAGCTAGCACAGTCAGCTCGCAAACACTCGTCGAAGAGGATTCTGACCGTTCTTATGAGAAAGTGGAGACCTCTCCAACTACCACTGAAGATCAGGTAATTGACACAGCGATGGAGGTTGGACAAGATGAGGATGTCGTTAAAATCAGTCGAACGAGTGACAGACCTATGGAAATTCCTGAGGTTGTCGAAAAATCGAAGAACGGCACTTCCCAGGATATTGAGTCTACTGACGTCAACATGCCGGATGCCGGGGAGCCACAAACGGTCGACCAGAAGGTGCTAACTGCTCTGGAGCACCAAAAGAGGTCTTCTGGCACTGACCAGCAGGATGTAGAAGAGGTAATGGGCAGCATCATCAACCGTCTCCAAGCCGCTATCCGCCCATCATTTGTTGACGAGTCAACCGGCATTCAATTTGAAGAGATCATGAAAACTTTCTTCGTTACTACCATTAATTACACCAAGAAGTTTGACGACAAGACTTATCAAAAAGAAATTAGTTTTGATCGGTCTATTACTGCATTCCCTGCTCCCAAAGGTTCATGCTCACTATACGAAGCCCTCGGCCGAAATTTCGACCAGCAAATTATTGAAGAAGACAAACTTTCACGATATACAGCTATCCAGACGCTACCCCCTGTTCTGCACGTACTCATTCAAAGGTCGCAGTCTATAGGGAGCAAGAACGGTAATCCCGTACTAATTCCTGAAATACTATACCTCGACCGATACATGGATGCCCCCCACGACTCCCCGACCTTCAGAGAAAGAGTCAAGAGTTGGGCTATCGCCAGCCGCATATCTGACATCGAAGCCTCCAAGGCTGCAGTTGAGAGCATGAGTCCAACTGGACCCATCCTCGAGAGCATTGCACAAGAAGAGGAGGCCAAATGCAGCATTGCAGCTGTCACAGAAGACAGTGAAATGACAGATGGTGTGAAGATCGTGGAAGAGGACTGGAGTTTCGATGGGACGGTTGATGACGACTATCTTCTGGTTGGCCGACCCAGTGTAAACTCAGTGACCTCTGCTGGTCTACCTTCCAGGCCAAAAGACATCGAAGACACCGAGACCGCCGTGCGGGAGATGATGGATTCTGAGCTCAGAGACAAGGAGGTAGCTCTGAAAGACTACTACTCCAATTTGAAGAGCAATCCATACCGGCTCCATGCAGTCATATGCCATCGTGGCCAGCTGATGTCTGGTCACTATTGGGTATGGATTTATGACTTTGAACAGGGTGTTTGGCGCAAATACAATGATTCCAATGTCGAGGTCAAACGCAGCACAGCCGAAGTTTTGAATACATTGAGTACCAGTGGAGAGCCATACTTTCTTTGCTACGTCCGCGATGAAGATAAAGAGACTTACGTCGACGTACCTCGGCGTCGAAGACCAGCACCACCATCAGATACCTCGTTCGAAAACCTTGACGCCGATGGAGATATAACAGTCACCAACAGCGAACCGCCAAATACCTCAGAGTCACCTCAGGAGCTTCCGCCCGCATATTCGGAGCAAAAGATTGACTAGGAACCTCCTCCACTGTCGGCTAGCAAAGGTCAAGCGTCCGTTCCGCCCAAACAGCCATCCCCAGTTAGAACGGACGCGGCGGTGACCTTTAGAATCCAAAGCGCTCAAAACCCAGCTAAGCGGGTTTCCTCGTCAGACGAAGACGATGCTAGTTCTTCTACAGAAGTAGATGTGTATGAAGCTCCGACATCACCCACAAAACGACTAAAGCTTGTCAAGACTGATGATCGGACACCAGAACCCCCAAGATTGCCCCATACCTCAGAGAAGCAATCTCTGGATGGCCCTCAAACAGAGCTTGTGATAGGCGCAAAACTGACTCATGAGGATTGTGAAACATTAGCTCAAAAGAGCAAAAGAGCTGAGGTTGAAACCCCCGATCGTGCTATCAAAGCGGTCAAGAAACGGATCAAGTTGAAGGTGAAACCTCGGACAGATCCTCTGGCTGACGCCAGGCGGCACCGTGGGCCCTGTGGCATAGTACATCGCATTGTCGAAGTAGCAAAATGTCGGGGAAAGCTTGAGAAACCCACCGAGGACAAAGAGACAAAAGAGCCGTAATCTGTGGTGTGAGAAGGACAGAGGTAGTAGAAAAGGACAGACCCAATTGAGCCAAAGAACCTTTCAACGGAGTTCATACAACTAATAGGTTTTTGGGATGGGATTTCCTGGTGATGGCATGCCTGGAGAATCAGATAGATACAGAAAGAATAGCAGACAAGTCGCTGTATATTGTTCCATGAGTTGCAAAAAGAAAACTTGAAGTTGACTCCATCTGTTTTAATGGCAAATTCGTCAACTTTCCATAGGTCATACTGCCCACATTGCTCGTGTTTTGATATCGACTCTCAAGGATTTCAATATGCCTTACCGGCCAGTGAAAATAGGCTTCCTCTTCTCCTGGAAAGCCTTGAGGGCTTCGTTCCTATCCTCGGTATTGACGACTCGCTCATACATCTTGTTCTCAACCTCTTCCCTTGCCCATGCTACAGCCTGAAGAGCAGCCCTCACACCGATCGGTCCTCCTTCGCAAATCTCCTGCGCAAGTCTCACAGCTTCACTCAATGCTGCTTTTCTGGCCTCGCCAAGAACATCGGAGCCATCACGGTCATCCTCGGGTACGATCTCAACAAGCCGATCAGCAATACCTAGAAAGTATGCCTCAGGAGCGCCAACGCGACGGCCGGTCAGGATCAGATCGCGGGCGCGGGAGAGGCCGATAAGAGCGGGAAGACGGTGGGTGCCGCCGGCGCCGGGGATGATGCCTAGACGGGTCTCAGGAAGACCAACAGTTGCATTGGAACTAAGAACGCGAAAGTGTGTGGAGAGAGCGAGCTCAAGACCGCCGCCGAGTGCGACTGAGGAGATGGCCGAGATGGTAGGGATGGGAAGGCTGGATAGAGATGTGAGGGTGTTGCGAAGATTTGTGAGAAATTCAGCAGTTCTGTGCCCGGTGATTAGTACAGCGCATTGATATTTGATATAAGGAATACTGACTCTCCCTGGCTCATCCCCTTACGCTCCTTGAGGTCCGCGCCAGCGCAAAACGATGTATCAACAGCACTAGCCAGCACCACAGCTCTCGTAGGACCCTTCTCATCTACACCAGCTGCACCACCAAAACGCTTCTGCAGTGGCAGTTCTTCGCCATTGGGCCCATATTGACTATGTAAAGCATCGATCTCGGCGCGAAGATTCGCTAGAAGAGCCCTTGAAATGGCATTTCGCGCAGACGGGCGGTTAAGCTCAAGAATGCGAATATGGCCGGTGTTTGGCGCGGGGAGGTTCGTGACGCGGATGAGAGGTTCGGTGGTAGAGGAGTAGTAACGCCTGAGAAGACGAAGGGTCACTACGGGTTGAGAGAGACGGGGGGCCATTTTGAGCAGATCAATTGGTGATCGTTGGGTCGGTATTAGTGATGGGAAGTTGAGCTTTGTATATTACCTTTAAGGTATCTCAGACACGGCATTGCGAGCCGAGGAATGACGTGCATCGGTTGGTGTCGGTTCATAAATGTTAAGCCGATAACCGATAAGACAAGGACGGGATTTCAAGAGAAGCATCCGTAGATTTATGGTTAATTTAACTTCACACGGCTATATACATCCTTGCCTGTTGAAGTCTTAATATTCCTGTATGTGACCCCGATGAGTTGGTTCAAGTTCCACATACAATTATGATGAATCAACAATAAGATCATATCTGGCCGGCTTATAATCACTATAATCCTTTTGTTGAGCTGTAAACAGCAAAACGCTCTCTGATTGGTCAGATTGAACCCACTGCGCGATTTCCGTAGCTTGATAAGGTCAAACCGACCGCCACCTTCAATTGAAGAAAACAAGGCTCTTTCAATCAA